>JBBPFJ010000126.1:349316-407298 GCA_037975025.1 Excoecaria agallocha
TTGACGAAGTTGATGATGATGCAGTCTTGTACTGTGAGAGGTTCATGGAATTTCTTATTGATCTATTGAGTCAACTACCAACTAGGAGGTATAGTCCATCCTGCCTCTCTCCTTTCCCCTGTTATGTAATTTTATTCTACCCCTTTTTTGCTTTTAACTCAACTTCACTAAGATTCAATCTGAAGCTAATATCCACAATGTTACTTGCTCTTCCATGTTTTTGCTTTTATTAGGGTTTCATTGTGGTAGCAATTTGTATAGTTTAGTGAGATAAATAGTTCTTGTTTATAAAGTTTAAGCCTTCCTGAAAATGTTGCTTGTTGACATTTATATGCATGTCATGCTAAAAGTCAAACTTAATTATCTTCATTTGGATGCTCATATGTTATGCATTCATTTTCATTCACCTCTTCCCTCCCCTTCTCCTCTTTCTATGTGGTACAGGTACCAAGGCCTCTTGTGGCTGATGTAGCAGTTGTTGCAAAATGCCATTTAAGTGCACTTTATAGACATGAGAAGGGGAGGCTGTTTGCTCAACTGGTTGACTTACTTTAGTTTTATGAGAGATTTGAGATCAATGATCATGTTGGGACCCAATTGATAGATGATGAGGTGCTCCAATCACATTATGATTGTTTCCAAGCTTTCCAGCTTCTTGCTTTTAAGAAGATTTCCAAGGTTAGTATGAGAGTGTTTCTTGTAATGATACAGCTTTTAATTCTGGTTTGGCAAAATTAAGCAGTGTCTCATTTGTGAAACATGACTTCTTTCCTCTAACACGTTTCTCTTTCTCTTCTCTTACTTCTAGTTGCGAGAGCTTGTATTGTCTAACAAGTGAGCTGATCTCTCCAAGAAATTGTCAGTGCTATCAACAGAAGAGTTAAAGGACTTGGTTTGTTGCAAGGTATGTGAAGGTTAAGAGGCCCTCTATTTTTGTATTCTGAGTGCAGTTAAAATATTCTATATTACATGTATGAATATATCTGTTATGCTCCAAATAGTGTTTTCCTTTTCTCTATGTTGTTGCACATTATTTGGTATTGTATCCTCTCTTGGATATTTCTTAAGCAGTATTCCTTGTCGAATAATGTAAAAGACAACCTACAGGGGTCGAAATGGTTGACATTGTTTGTGTTGGTGCAAATATTAGGCACCATAAGTCGAGGATCTACGAGTGGCGAGGAAATTATTTTGCAAAGCATGCTTATTCTGGTATTACTCCTACTTGCTCAAAATGTAATTGGTTATTCGTTTATCTCCTTTTATTTTTACCCTAAGCATAGAAACCTCTATGAGTTCATTTTAATTCTTGTCATAATATGTATCCATTTAAAACATGTTATGTGTATCTTAAAGTTGATTATAACAAATTTTGACGTATTAATTAATTTTAATAATGGTAATTCCTATAAAATTTTATTATTAAAATAGACAAATGCTTGAACATTTAGCTTAAAAACAAGTTGATTATAACAGAATTGTGCAGGCCTGTATCTCCATTATTTGAACTTGTCATATAGTATATATTGTACTGCAATTCAAATGATAATTCTTTTTATTAACCCCAAATTAAAAATGTTAATTGACAAATGTGAGATTTTAAATTTAAATTTAATAATATACTTCTTCATTTTTTTTGAAAATTTTATAATATTTACTTTTTTTTAGATTTTTTGGGGATACATAATTTGCTTTCTAGTTAATGGAACTTAAAAGGTACATTTGATTACAATGCCAAAAAAGAAAAATTTGTGATATTTGAGTTGGTTCGCTTGCAATTATGAACTTGAATTGTCTTTTTCTATAAAAAAAACATTGATACAAATGAGATGTTTCAAATTTCAATAATATATCTCTCTGATTTGTATTTTAAATACAATTTCATTCTTTCATGGTTTTTTATTTTATATTATTTTAAATGATCGAATGACTAAATAATAATAATAATTACCTAAAGTTATAGATAATAATTTCTTCTATAACTTTTAGCATAAAATTAATAATGTTTATCATAATGATAAATGAGAAAGATAATATTTTATGATTAACATTATTTCTTTTTTGTTTGTATTTAAACTTGATGTTTTTTAGATTTCATATTATCACTAATAAAAGGGTCCTGGCCAAAATAAAAGCTGATATTAAAGGACATCGAAAATCAATACATATAGAGATATCTAAATTTGAGTTTAGTTCCAAAGCATGCTTTATTCTTCATTTTTCATGTTTTGGAATGGTTTGATCAAAATAATTTTTTTAGTTTTATACAGATTTTTTACATGGGAAGGTTTTTTGTTATCCATTATTTGTATGTTCTTGATTTCATTTGTTTGAATGGATTATCAACATTAGCCTTTGTTTTCTGATTAATTGTTGATGTGTATATTGAAGTGTGATTATCATCCTAATTATTTTTTCTCTATAGATGTGATTAGGCTATAGATGTTATTTTCAGGGCAATCAAGAGCCAATGGACTATACCACGGACAACAGAGACCATAATTCAGGCAAGCTTTCTTTTCTTTGTTATGATATGATGGTTGATCTAGGAAATAGAAACTAAATAACAAACTTACATTGTTGTTAATTAGTTACAAGAAGTATTTGTGTAGTGCACATATATGATCGATTTTTTTTAACTGAATGTGAAAATTCTTCTTCTTTTCGCTTTGTAAATGGTGAAGTGTGGAAGGTGCTAAACTGTGGGCAGATGGCTTGTACTTGCAATATTTTTCCATTATGCAAATTGAGTTTTAAGTTGAGATTTTAGTTGAGCATGAACAAGAGATGGATAGGCAAGTCAGACCAATCCAGCAATAGATGGAGATACAATAACTTTTTTCAGTAATAGATTTAAGAGCAAATGTATCTATTTACATTATAGTTATAAGTATATAGTATGATATTTTGGATGACATTTGTTATTGTTATATATGCGTGTATTATTTTAGATATACAATTAATGATGATATCCATTCATTAATATATATATTTTTGTATTGAATATTAAGTAGTCTATAAATATAAATGTCATCTATGGCTATTCATTTAAATGATGAAATTTTCATATTAATTTAAAAATTAAAAAATAATTTTAATTTAACGAGGGATTAGCATGTTTGAATAGTAGCTATTTAGTGTGAACAATGTTGTCGCAAAATTTTACGTGAACAATGTCGTAGCAATATTGCAACGAAAATACTGTTGTCGAAAAATTTTGCATGAACAATGTTGTAGCAATATTGGCATCGCAAAATTTTGCATGAATAATGTCGTAACAATGTTGCGATGGGAATATTGTTGTTGCAAAATTTGCATGACCAATGTTGTAGCAATATTGCGATGAAAATATTATCGTCGCAAAATTTTGCGTGAACATTGTTGTAGCCAAATGGCGACAAATATTTAGCGACAACATTATGTCATCGCTAAATTTTGGCGATGACTTCTTATTGTAGCTAAATTCTGCTACAACGACTTTTGTTTCAAAATGAAAGTCGTCGCTAAGTTGTCGCTAAACTATTTAGCGACGAAAAAATATCAGTTAGCGACGGCTTTTGTCGTCGCTAATTTGCATTTTTTTAGTAGTGGGTATTTAGACCCTATTTAGACTAGTTTGTAGTAACATTTATTAATGATATACTGGTCTACTCTCGAAATGAAGCAGAACATGTAGAACATTTGAGAATTTTATTATAGACTCTGCGAGAGAAATAGCTATATGCTAAGTTGAGCAAATGTAATTTCTGGCTTTAGGAGGTTTCTTTCCTTGAACTCATTATGTCATTTGAAGGTATTAGGGTGGATTTTAAAAAGATAAAAGGTATTATCATTTGGAAGCCGTCCCGAAATGTATCCAAAGTGAGGAGTTTTCTAGGGCTAGCTGGATATTATCACCATTTTGTAAAAGGATTTTCAGTTATCGCCTCACCACTTACTAAGCTACTTTGGAAAAATATTAAGTTTGAATGGATAGATAAATGTGAAATAAGTTATGAACAACTAAAAATATGCCAATAGAAGCCCCAGTTCTTACTCAGTTGACATCTGGTAAAGAATATTCTATGTACAGTGATGCATCCAGGAATGGATTAGGTTATATGTTAATGCAAAATGGTAAGATTATTGCATATACATTGAGACAACTGAAGCCTCATGAATAGAATTGTTCCACATATGATCAGGAATTGCCAGCAGTAGTATTTCCTTTGAAGATTTGGTGACACTAGTTGTATAGAGAAAGATCTAAGATTTATGGTTAGAATTATTCAAAGACTATGGCTACATAGTTGATCATCACCTAGGTAAAGCAAATTTGGTGGCAAATGTATTGAGCCAAAAAATGATGGCATTGTTACTATTACAACAATACAGATGGAGATTTGCACCAGATGGAGCATTAATAGCCCAACTAAAAGCATGACCTAATATAAAGCAAATAATAATCGATGCCCAAAAAGCTGAGGAAAATTTATAATGAACAATTCAATCAAATAGGAAGGAAGCCCATTGAAGTACTCAATAAAAGAAGATGGAAGCATGTATAATCAAAATAGATTGTGTATACCAGATAATAAAAAGATAAAGAAAATCTTGCTATTGGAAGCACATAACATGATTTTCACTATACATCCTGGAGGTAATAAGATGTACCAAGATTTGAATCAGTTTTATTGGTGGCCAGGAATGAAAAAAGATGTCATGGAGTATGTTTCTAAGTGCCTGACTTGCCAACAAGTGAAGCATGATGTAGTATGGGTAATCATAGAAAAGCTAACCAAGATGGCTTATTTCATACCAATTCGATCGAATTATCCACTGGATAAATTGACTAAATTGTATGTAAATGAAAATGTTCAATTGCTTGGGATTCCTGAGTCGGTAATTTTTATCCATGATCAAAGATTTACATCTAGGTTTTGGAAGAGTTTAGAATAGGCATTACGCATAAAAATCCACCATAATACAACATTTCATCCGCAAACAAATGTACAATCTGAAAGAGTTATTCAAGTGCTAGAGGATATGATGAGAGGATGTGCCTTGCACTTTTCAGGAAGTTGGGATAGATATCTTACCTTGATGGATTTTTCCTACAACAATAGTTATCAAGCTAGCATTGGCATGGCACCTTATGAAGCTTTATATGACAAAAAGTATAGAACTCCAATTTGTTGGACCAAGTTAAATGAGAAAAACTTAATTGATCCTAACATTGTTAAAGATACTGAAGAGAAGGTGCAGATTATCAAGCAAAGATTAAGGTCACCAGTGTCAGATAGAAATCATATGCAAATTTAAAGATAAATATATTGAATATTAAGTAGGGGATAAGATATTTTAAAAGTTTTCACCGTGGTGAAAAGTGTTAAAATTTAGGTAAAAGGGAAAGCTCAGTCCAAGGTCCATTGGCCCATATATATGAAGTTGTAGAATAGGTTGGACCTATTGCATATAGACTGGCACTCCCTCCCGAACTATCTTAGTTGCATGATGTCTTTTATGTTTTAATGCTTTGAAGGTACCGATAAGATGAATCATACATAGTGCCTCTACATAAAATACAAGTATAACTTGATTATTCCTATGATGAAGAATCGAAAAAAATCTTTGCTAGGGAGTTTACATAGCTATGCAACAAATAGATTCCCTTAGTTAAAGTACTATGGTAGCATCATGGTATGGAAGAAGCCATATAGGAACTTGAATCAGTCATAAAGGCACAGTACGTATAACTATTCAAACTAAGTATGAATTTTGAAGATGAAATTATTTTAAAGGGAGAGAAATGTGAGGCCTCTATTTAAACCTTTAAAAAATATATATGTGTGCTTAAATGAGACTATGAACATTGTGTGTGTGCATGGTCAATGAATTGCAAATTTTTCCATAAAGGTAATTGTCTAAAAATGGGAGAGGTAAAGTGGTCATTTTAAATTATGTATATGGTTAATTAAGGAAAAGACATAAATTAAAGGACTTGATTGAAAAGAACAAGAGTAATTTTAGAGGTAAAAACATGAAATTAGGGGAAATAAGGGGCTAAAATCAATTTTTGATATGTCAACCTAAGGGTCAATGGGAGCATGACGCCTATCTTCCCTAGAATCTTCATGAAAAATGAAGAAAACTCAAGGAAATTCAGGGGATGATGGCCGGTGACTTCAAAGACCTTTAAGGAAGCCATTTTCTCCCATCTTAACCCCAAAACAATCCCTAAAAAGTTCAACCCTATTATTTATAAAAGAGAGAATTTAAAGGTTATCACTTTAGGTTAACAACTTTGCCTTTTTCTTCTTCTTTATTTCTTGTTATTTGATAATTAATTAGAGAGAATATATAATTTTTTATGCTAATTTATTCTTTATATAAGGGCAAACAAGCAAAGGCAAAGAAAAAATGGAGGAGAAGCTTAAAGAAGGTGAATACTATAAAGAGGTATGGGAACTTTTTATAGTTATGAATGTGTATGCTTGAGTTGTTGACATGAGGAATGTGTTTATTGATGCTAGAATAAGCTTTCATTATGGAATTTAAGCTTGAGAATGCTTGAGAACTAAAATAGGCAAGTTGCATTTGAAGTTACAAAAATCTACTTTAGAGTTTAATTGACCAATCTGGACTATTTTGATTATATCTCAAGATACAGCAACCCAAACTAAGAAATTATAGTTGGAATAAAAATAAGACTCATAAATTTTGATTTAATACAAGGACTTCAAAAATTGAATCCTCTTGTATGATGGTAAAAATTAAGTTTGACTTCTAACTATTGTTGTTGCCCTATCATTTGGAGTAGTTTGTGTTTTTTGTTGGATATCTAGATATATAAATGTCTAAATAGAGCTATTTTTGTTGTTTTAGAAACTAGATACATAAGGGAACAACTTTGTAGAAAGCCACTTTAATTAAAATTGCCACTTTATAGGTCTAGAAGAGTATAAAAACTAAACTTGGGGAATCTGCCTTTAAAATTTTTAGGGAAAAATGGACCTCACGGTCAGCACCAAATTAGTTCTGATTGTGAGATAGTCCAAAATCAGTCTAGAAGCAAAATTTCATTTATGTCATGGTTAGTACCTATCAAGTGATGATTGTGACCCTCCTCTGTTTCTTTTTAACCTTGATTTTTAGGTCGTAAAAGATTACCAAAGCTTATCCCAACCTTGCTAAACATTAGTAGAGCATCCTAAACACAAAAATAAGGATAAATTGTTACAATAATTGTGTGAGAACGATATTGTCATATAAGAACTAAGTTAAAGCATATTGCATTGCATATATATGTGCGCCTAGGTAAAGTTATATCATAATTATTTTCTATATGAAATTGAAGACATAAGATGATAATCAAACTACATTATTTAAATTGTTTTGAATATTTGCTTATGAAATTATGTAATATGATGATGTATGCATATCATGAAAGATATAACATGAAAATGGATATAATTCCTACATTGGAACTTGGTTATGGATAGATAGGAATGCCTATAGGGTTATAGATGCAGCTGCTGTAGTCTTGACCCCGTTTGGGTCTATAGTCCCACTTGGGAAAATAGTCTTAACCCCATTTTGGTCCATAGGTTTGATACCTTTGGGTATGCATAGGATGAATACCTATAGGTATTTAAATGATTAATACCTATTGGTATCCATAACATCCGTTATCCATACCCATAGAACTTAGGTAGGCATTCACATAAAAGAAATGTATTGTTAAAGAAATGAGTAAATAGTGATGTGATACATATGTTGTCATTTGTATTATAAGTAATGTGGTAGAACATATTTCCTTGTTATTAACCAAAAATAAAAATAAATATATCTTATGTAATTGCATATCTATATGCTTGGAAATGACCATTGTGAGTGGTTGCTCACATATTAACTATTCCCCACTAAGCTATATAGCTTAGCATGAGTTTTCATCCGTATAGGTACTCAAGTTTGGACTCTCCAGCAGGGGCTAGATCTACAGTGACAAGGCCAACACTTCGAAGAGTCAAAGTATTAAGATGTTATCTTTTGCTTTTGTCTTTGGATATTTATATTTTGTACTAATTAAAGTAGTTTGTAAAGACACAAAACAATTGTAAAACATAATATAGCAAACTATCTCTTTTATGTAAATTTACCTAATATGGTGCTTTAATTACAAAGCACAAAAATTAACATGATGATTATGCAAATGAACCATTTCATGAATGATGACATATAGGGTAACTTATGTGATAATAATAAGAAGGAATATATTAATAGAAACCCTTGGATAGTCTTTACATTTTTAATATCAAAGCCTAGGTTTAGGCAATTTTGGCTACTAGGAGTATAAGAACATGCATGTATAAAATTTGAATTGTGTTGGCCTAATGGAGATTGCCCCTATTTTCTTATAGATAGTTGATAATGGAAGGGTCTCGAGAAGCAGTATAAGAAACTGCTAAAATTGATTTGCCAGTGAGAACAAACCCTTCTAATCTAAAATCCTCAATCTCTACATGGGCTTATGTACTTGTAGCTGTTATCCCTAGAGAAGCATTATTAAAAGTTTCTTAGGATATGGCCTAAATTCTACAAAGAATGATGACTCCCAAAGCTCTTATAGCAAAAATTAGGAAATATAGAGCAAATGAATTCTTTGGCAATACATTAAAGGAGTTGGAAAGGGCATAATTTTGGCTAGAAAGAATTCAGCATGTATTTGATTAGATCCAATATCCATCTAGGCAGAAAGTGACATGTGTTATGTCCTTACTTCAAGGATTGGCATATGACTAGTGGAAGCTAGTGCTATAGTAGCCTTAATCACCTGACCCTCTTACTTGGGAATTCTTTAAGGAAGGGTTTAAGGAAAGATATGTGATGAAAGCCTATAAAGAAGTGAAACTGAGACAATTTCTAAACTTGAAGCAAAAAAGCATGACTGTAGCCAAGTATGAAAAAGAGTTCAGCAATCTAAGAAAATATGTACCAAAACGTATGTTAACCGAAGACTTCAAATGTCGGTAATTCAAGGATAGCTTAAATGGTCGTATTAGGGAACACTTGATTGGAGCTACTGCATTGCAGTTAGTGGATTATTATCTATTGGTATAAGTCATTATTAGAGTAGAAAAGAGTGAAGTGACCAAAAAAGAAAGAGTAGAAAAGAAAATGTGCTAGGCGTGGTGCATATATAGGAAAAAAGACCTTGGATTGCATAGGGAGATCAACTAGTTGAATCTTTCAACAATCCTGTTGCTCGAGATGGATGACAAGGAATATTTACACCATCTAAATTGGGTAAGGAGACTTTAGCTGGATATGGTAAAGGACAATCGCCAAAGTTCACCTATTGTTCCAAAAGGCATTAGGGTACCTTTAGGATGCTGACAGGTGCTAGTTTTAGAAGTGGGAACAGAAATAAGAGTAGAGGTCTACACAGTAGAGCAATAGGGGAGCTTTTAATGCACTCTCAACAGGCAAAAGATGTGGAAGAGGTTAAGGTAGAGCCAGTTAGTTTAGAGTGCAATCTAGAAATGTCTCTAAAATCATTGATAGATCCTTTGCTCCTACTTATCCTGCCCGAGCATATGCAATGAAAGCTTATGAAGATGTGGATGCCCCAAAAGTTATAGTGCATACTTCTCACTTTTTAACACTAATGTGTATGTGCTTATTGATCCAAGTTCTACTTACTTTTATATTTATGTTGGGGACCTGGGTAAAAATATGATGAATGTAGATCAATTAAATTTTAACATATGCATGACTGGTCCCTTGGGCCACCCTATTGTGATTCAAAGGAGAGAATTTCTAGCTGACTTAATAGAGTTACCATTCTAGGAATTTGATGCAATGCTAAGCATGGATTGGTTAACTAAACACCAGGCCATAGTGGATTAAAAGACAAGGATGATAAAGCTTAAAGATATTGATGGAAAGGGAATAACAGTCTAGGGTATTAGATCAAAACCTCTAACAAATATCATAACTTTTATGCAAGCTAAACATTTCTTTAGAAAGGGATGCGAAGCATTTTTTGCCTTAGTGCTTGATTCTAAAAGAGAGAAAGTAAATCTTTAAGATATATTGATGGTCAATGAATTTCTAGATGTGTTTCCAAAATAATTACCTGGTCTCCCACCTCAAAGAGAAGTGGAACTATCTATTGAAACCTTACTAGGAACCACACCCATCTCCAGGGCACCGTACAAAATGGTACCATTGATCGAAACTAAAAAAGTTGAAAGTTTTATTGCAAGAGCTATTAGACAAAGGTTTCATCAAGCCAAGTGTATCCCCTTGGGGTATACTAGTGTTTTTTGTCAAAAAGAAAGATGGAATCTTAAAGATGTGTATCAATTATAGATAGCTCAACAAAGTGATGTTGAAGAATAAATATCCTCTACCTTAAATTGAGTATTTATTTGATTAATGAAAGGGTGCTATGGTGTTTTCAAAGATTGATTTATGATTGGGATATTACCAACTTCAAGTGAAGGATGTGGACATTCCACAAACTGCTTTTACAACCCAGTATGGCCATTATAAATTTTTAGTTATGCCTTTTGGATTAACTAATGCTCCATAACCCTTTATAGATTTCATGAATAGGGTATTTAGACCAATTTATAGTAGTATTTGTTGATGATATACCGATCTACTCTCAAAATGAACCAGAACATATAAGAATTGTATTACGGACTCTATGAGAGAAATAACTATATGATAAGTTGAGCAAATGTGATTTCTGGCTTAAGGAGGTTTCTTTCCTTAGACATATTATTTCATTCGAAGGTATTAGGGTGGATTCTAAAAAGATAGAAGCCATTATCAATTGGAAGCCGCCTGAAATGTATCCAAAGTTAGGAGTTTTCTAGTGTTGGCTGGATATTATCACCGTTTTGTGAAAGGATTTTTAGTTATCAACTCACCACTTACTAAGCTACTTTGGAAGAATGTTAAGTTTGAATGGATGGATAAATGTCAAATAAGTTTTGAGCAATTGATAAGGATCTAACAGAAGCCCCACTTCTTACTTAGTTGATCGGTAAATAATATTCTATGTATAGTGATGCATCCAAGAATGGATTGGGTTACGTGTTGGTGCAAGATGGTAAGGTTGTGGCATATGCATCAAGACAATTAAAGCCTCATGAATAGAACTATACCGCAATAATTTGGAATTAGCAGCAGTAATGTTTGCTTTAAAGATTTGGCGGCACTACTTATATGGAGAAAGATGAAAAATTTATACTGATTATAAAAGCCCTAAGTATCTGCTTATGCAAAAAGATATCAACTTTAGGAAGTGTTAATGGTTATAATTGTTCAAAGACTATGGCTTCATAGTTGATTATCAACTAGGTCAAGCAAATGCTGTGGCAGATTCATTGAGCCAAAAAATGGTGGCATCATTACTATCACAATAATGCAAATGGAGATTTGCACGAGATGGAGTATTAATAACCTAACTAAAAGCATGGCCCAATGTAAAGTAGATAATAATCAATGACCAGAAAGCTAATGAAAAGTTATAATGACCAATTCAATCAATACAAGAAGGAAGCCCATCGAAGTACTCAACAAAAGAATATGGAGGCATGTTTTATCAAAATCAACTGTGTGTACCGGATAATAAAGAGATAAATAAATTCTTGCTATGGGAATAACAAAACATAATTTTCACTACGCATCTCGAAGGTAACAGATGTACCAAGATTTGAAGCAATTTTATTGGTGGTCAAGAATGAAAAGAGAAGTGGTGGAGTATGTTTCTAAGTGCATGACTTGCCAACAAGTGAAAGATAAACACCAATTCCCTTCTGGTCTATTGAATTCCATTCCAATTCCATAGTGAAAATAGGAAAACTTACCATGTATTTTTTTCACAGGGTTGCCCCTCGCTCAAAGGTAGCATGATGCAGTATGGGTAATCATAGACAGGCTAACCAAGATGGCTTATTTAAAACCCATTCGATTAGATTATCTGCCAGATAAATTGGTTGAATTGTATGTAAATGAAATAGTTCGATTACATAGAATTCCTAAGTCGGTAATTTTTTACCATGATCTAAGATTTACATCCAGGTTTTGGAGGAGTTTACAATAGGCAATAGGCATAAAACTCCACTACAGTATAATATTTCATCCATAAATAGATGGGCAATCTGAAAAAGTTATTCAAGTGCGAGGAAGGTTAGATAGCTATGTAACAAATAGATTCCCTTAGTTAAAGTACTATGTCAACATCATGGTGTGGAAAAAGCCTTAGGAACTTGAATCAGTCATGAATGTATAGTACCTACAACAATTCAAACCAAGTATGAATTTTAAGGACGAAATTATTTTAAAGGGGAGAGAAATATGAGGCCTCTATCTAGGCCTTGGGAGAATACATACATGTTCTTAAATAGGACTATAAACACTTTATGTGTTCATGATTAGTGAATTACAAGTTGGGGCATAAAGGCAATTATCTAACAAGGAGAGGGGGAAAGTGGTCATTTTAAATTAAGTTATATATATGGATAATTATGGGAAAGACATAAATTAAGGGACTTAATTGAAAAGATAAATAGTAAGTTTAGGGGTAGAAACATGAAATTGGGGGCAATAAGGGGTTTAAATGAAACTTTTGATAGGTCAACCGAGGGCTAATGGGAGCATGACACCTATTTTCCCTAGAATTTTCATAAGAAGTGAAGAAAAATTAAGGGAATTTAGGGGTGGCTGACCACTTCAAAGACCCTTAAGGTAGCCATTTTCTCCTATTTTATCCCTAAAACAACCAATAAATAACTCCTAAAATGTTTAACCCTATTATTTCGAAGAGAAAGAATTTAGAGGTTATCACTTTAGGGTACTGACTCTCTCTTTTCCTTCTTCTTTAATTCTTATTAATTGATAATTAACTAGAGAGAGTATATAATTATTTTATGATATAACATGTGAATTTATTCTTTGTATAAGGGAAAACAAGCAAAGGTAAAGAAAATAAAAATGGAGAAGCTTGTAGAAGGTGAATACAATAAAGATGTATGGGAAATTTTCATAGTTGTGAATGTGTATGCTTTAGTTGTTGACATGAGGAGTGTCTTTATTGATGCTGGAATAAGTTTTCATTATTAAATTTAAGCTTGAGAATACTTGAGAACCGAAATAGGCAAGTTGCTCTTAAAGTTACAAAAATTTTCTTTAGGGGTCTAATTGACCAATCTTGACTTTTTTTTATTATATCTTAAGATACAACAACCCAAATTGAGAAATTGTAATTGGAATGGAAGCAAGACTTATAAACCTTGATTTCATATGAATAAGTCAAAAATTGACTCCTCTTGAATAATAGTGAAAATTGAGCTTAAATTCTAACTGTGGTTGCTGCCCTATCATTGTGAGCAATCTATTTTTTTTGTTGAATATCTGGATATGTACATGTCTAAATAGAGCTATTTTTATGTTTTGAAAACTATAGATATCAGGGAACAACTTTTTAGAGGCCACTTTAGTTAAAAATGCCATTTTGTAGGTCTGAAAGAGTACACAAACCGAACCTGGGAAATCTGCCATTAGAGTTTTTAGGGTAGCATGGATCTCACTGTCAGCACAAAATTAGTACTGACCATGAGATAGTCCAAAAATGAAATTGCATTTATGTCACGATCAGTACCTATGAAGTGATGACCGTGACCCTCCATTGTTTCTTTTTAACCTTGATTTTTAGGTCCCTAAAGATTACCAAAACTTATCCCAACCTCCCTAAACATTCTTAGAGCATCCTAAACACAAAAATAAGGATAAATTGTGGCACTAAATGTGTAAGAACTATATTGTCATATAAGAACTATATCAAAGCATATTGTATATCTATGTTTACCTAAGCAAAGCTATATCATAATAGTGTTTTATATTAAAATTGTAGGTATAAGATGATAATCAAACTACATTATTGAAATTGTTTTGAATATTTGCTTATGAAATTATGTCAAGAAAGAAATAACATGAAAATGGATATAATGCTTGCATTGGAACTTGGTTATGGATAGATAGGCATTCCTATAGGGTTATAGATGCAGCTACTATAGTCTTCACCCATTTGGGTCTATAGTTTATCCCCATTTAAAATCACAATCTTGACCTTGTTTGGGTCTCTAGGTTTGATACCTTTGGGTATCCATAGGATTAATACCTACGGATATTTATATGATTAATACCTATGGGAAACCACAACACTCATTATTCACATCCACAGAACTTAGGCAGGCACTCACAGAAAAGAAATATATTGTTAAAGAAATGACTAAATTGTAATGTGATACACATATTGTCATTTATATTATAAGTAAAGTGGTAGAACACATTTCCTTGTTATTAACCAGAAATGAAAATAAATATATCTTGTGTAATTGCATATTTGTGTGCTTAGGAATGAGCACTATGAGTGGTTGTTCACATATTGGTTGTTCCCTACTATGTTATATAGCTTAGCATGGGTTTTCATCCATATAGGTACTAAAGTTCGAACTTTCCAACAGGGGCTAGATCTACAACGACAAGGCCAACACTAAGACAAGTTAAAGTATAAAGATGTTATCTTTTGCTTTTATCTTTATATATTTCTATTTGATACTAAGTAAATTAGTTTGTAAAGACACAAAATAGTTATAAAACATAATTTAGCAAATAGTCTCTTTTATATAAATTTACCTAATGTGATGTTTTAATTAGAAAGCATGATAATTAACATGATGATTATGCAAAATGGACCATGTCATGAATGGTGACTTATAGGATCACTTATGTGATAATAATGAACAAAAATATATTAATAGAAAACCCTAGGGTGGTATTTATGGTAAAGAGAAAACTATGTAAATATGGTTCTAATAGTAAACTTTATATGTGATGATTTACAATTTCTTATTAAACCTTTGTACAATAAAGCAAAGTATAATGCATAACAGTAAACTACAGTTAATTTTGATATAAGGTTGATAATAGCAATATGATTTTAGAGAGGCAATTATAGGGACCAATATCCCGATTTTCATCCATAAATGAAATGTTAGTAATTATAATTTACTCCAAAAAACACAAAGGTTTCTTCTACTTAAAATGAATTGAATACGATTCTTTTTTAAAGTTAACAAGGAATTAATTATCCCATTTTTTATCCAAAATACACTCAAAGTTTTGCCTTTTCTTTTTACAAATATGCATGCAAGGATCAACGTCCCCATTCAAATGGACCCAATAAACTCCCCAATTTTATAAATGATTATTTTGGCCATGAGTGTATAAATATTTTCTGCTTTATTGTTTCAAATTACTTTACAACTTTTAATGTGTTTGAAATGCGCCTTTAAATTCTTTGCCATGAAAAAAGTTTGAGAAGATGGTTTGAATAATTAATCTTAAACACTTGTTTATGTAAACATTAACCAAGTTATAAATAAGAGTGAGGTCCGAACTATCTTTGGTTTCAGCCTTGTAAGGTGAGAACTTACTTTTCTAATATTTTACTGGGTGGCAATTCCATGATACCTACCTTATGGTATCTAGCAGATGCCCTCATAGGTTGATTGTCAACGAAATCCTACCTATTACGAAGAAATAAGCCTTCATGAGTTAAATTAACCTCTATCCATTCTTAAGCCCTAAAAGCAAGCTTTCAAGAACAAATTGGATGCCTATGGGATTTGAAGAGCATCATAAATATTTTCAAAAAAGGTCAGTTATTGTAAATTTTTTATTAAATTAATTAAAATGTATGGATCCTTAGTGGGTTTCTAGAGTCATTTTAATAATTTTGCAATTTTTCTATTTCATTTATTTTTCTTTGTAATACAATGGAAACTGAACGATTGTATCAAAATCGGTTGCAGATTCAATTGGTTCAAATATGCCATGTTTTATAAGTATGTGATTATATTAATTTGTTGGCATGATGAATGCCCTATATGTATATTGATGCATGAAAATGACTGCAAGAAAGAAATACATTTGTTTTGTATAAGATATGAACTAAATGGTTATTTCATATAATGACCATTTTGTATAAGGCAAAAAAACAAAATCAAAATTTTTTAATATTAATAACATGTTTTATAATCACTTTTTTAATTTAATTAGTGAGTTATTTACAATTGTTCACATTAGATGTAAAAACAAAACATTTTTGTCAGTATTGTTAGTATGATTAATATAATTAAACAAATGCTGGTGAGATTGGCAGATTAATTTATTCTTCATAAATTATTAATTAGATTAATGATACCTTAAAGCTTGAGTATGCTTGAGTACCCAATCCTTTGTGAGAGTGTGACCTTAACTATGCTCTCAAAAGCCATAACCATATACACTTGATTGGTAGGAATCATATTTCAATCGTAGCATATACAACTACTAAATAATTAGATGCTAACTCCTTAATGCATGTATATACTTTATATGCATTTCCCTGACCTTGGCTCTAGATGTAACGGTATACATAGGTGCTACAAATGTGTAAAACAATAAAACAAAATTCATCTAACAATAACACAAATAATATACTTAACTAACTTTATTCAAGAATAATTTTAAAGTGGACCTATACGAAGAATACAATCTTGATACACAAGTGAATTATAAAATCTTTACAAGTAAATTTAGTATACATTTCATGCCAAATGCTATACTAATTTACATAACTATTATTATAAACTACATCTTCTGAGAACTGTTCTTGAACTTATTGATCATCCCCTTTTGCACATCCTTCATTTATTACCTACTCAAGAAATAGTTCAAAACTAAGTTATGCATGACAATTTACCACTAAGTATAACTAAATACTTACACAACCTACTGCATGCTAATGTTATTTTAGCCTATTATTGCACCGACCAATCATGAATATTGTTCTACAATTTTCAACTTATTTTGCATTTACACTAGGTAGTTTTTTCTATAACTACATATTAAAACATATATTCATGTCAACTACTCACTCATTCCTACCAAAGGCAAAATTACTTATAAATATTCTATTAGTTTCCAAGTCTTAGATTTTCCCTAACATTCAAGCACTTATCAACTCATCTATCACTTTGGTTCAAACTTAGAATAAACACTCCATACTTCCTACGTACCCATATTGGGAATCATAACTACATAGTTATATGATACAACTTATGTTCTGCTTTAATTAATGTATGACGTATAAACCATACACATCTTATCTTACCCATCATGCATCCATTAACTACATCATGTATACATTATAAACATTTTGTAGCTTGATCACAATATAAGCATGGACAATTGGGAACACCAGATACCATATAGGTATCGAATAAGTAGACACCATTACAGTGTCAATACTTGATGCCCAGAGGCATCGAATTACTAGACACCATTAAGGTACCAACATTAGATACCCAAAAGCATCAAATTACTATCTCATATGTGTCCATGTCTATAACTAATTTTGGCTCAAAAATAAAGGTTTCTCTTACTAAATTATTCTTTTCCCTTATTGCTTAAATATGTATTATACACTTCATTCATATAATCAAATTCAGCAATTACACTTCATTTTAACTACATATCAATAAATCTCTCATAATCACTAATTTACTTTACATAAAATGCACTCATGTTACCATAATCATCATTTTAACATATAACATGTATAGCATATGTGACACCCGCTCTAATACCCTGCTCCTTTTAGCAAAAAAAAAATCATATATCGTATCGATACACAATTAATTGGCCTTTAATTTCCTATTATGCTACTTATATCTCTATCACTTTGAATTTTTGTTCAATCTCATGGCACTATATGCATGAAATGCTAAGCCAAAATGAGTATCTTTACTTTACTTAATTCTTAGTACAAAATAAAAACTTATAAACCAAAAATCAAAAATAAAGACTTTATAATTCCAATCTTCTATGACTTGTATTGGCCATCCTACTGGAGACATTGTCCCTAAGAAGGAATCCTAGCATAAGTACCTACATGGATGCAACACCTGTGCTAAGCTATAAATCTTAGTGGGAATGCAACACCTGTGCTAAGCTATAAATCTTAGTGGGAATGCAACACCTATGCTAAGCTATAAATCTTAGTGGGAAACACACAATAGATGGACGATCGCTTTCGAAAGTCATCAAAATCTACACATACACTATAAGCATGAAACTTAAAAGTACAAGTTCACTAAAATAAATATAAACCATAGAAAAATAAGTTCATGGCATTTCACGATATTAAGCAAACTCATTTAATTCATACATTCAATCACCTTTTATCAATCACTTATCAATTAATTTTAGCCTTAGAAATATTCATATGGTGCTTAAAATCATATACATCAAATTAACTTACATATCCTTCATGCGTATGTGCTAACCAAGCTAAATTCATAGAAGAATTTCATTCATTAATCATAGAATTTTAAGTTAATAAACTAGATCTATATGAATATATATTTCATCTATCAATTTATATTCCATACAAATATTTACTTTACCATCCTATATATTAACTGTATCTATTAATAGACTTAATGTTAATATCATTGTAAAGCCATACATTTTTATCTCTTGTGTGTAGTTTTAGTTTACTAATACCCTATAATAATACTTTATTTTTGACCCTTGAATTTATCAATCATGTACACAAGATATAAGTTCACAACTCAATTGTTCTTATATGCAAGGAGTCACACATGTCATTTATCAATGTCAAGTAAGAGCAGATAACTATAGAAAATGCATATTAATAAATATGATTATTGAAAGACATCAACAATGCACATTTTCATATACATATAACTTGTCATTCTAAGTATAGGAAACACTATGAAATTACATCAATGAATATGTACATGCAATATTAAAATACTATATCTGCATATTAAATGTAATTTCACTCAATATCATATTGTTCCATATACTATGCATTTATTCATATAAAGATAATATGCAAATCAAGTCAAAAGTTACCATACTTCTCTTTCTTTTAGCTTAACATGATGCTTTTATATATTTTGTATTAAGCCTACACTTTGCATAAAAATTGGACAACGGGCGATACTTTGGTACTCGAAATTACAATAAAGATACCTGAAGGTATCAGTTTATGGACCCAATCGAGGTCAAATATACTATCAACTGGTCAAGCGATCTCAAATGGAGTTGGCTAACGACCTAAACGGGGCTAATATTTTGATCCAAATGGGATCAATATTATTTTATGACCCAAATTGGATCGCACTATGGCAGCTGTAATATACCCTATAGGAATGCCTATCTATCCACATCCTAGATATATATGTAGGCAATATTCACATCTTTACTTTAACTTTCATTACTTTTCTCTTTCCAATCATGTGTGTGTGTGTGTGTGTATACACTCACATGTATAAATACCAACATGACATTATATACATGCTCGTGTATTAACATTATTTGAGTATGATATCATATACATGTTGGAGTAAATGTATTCTACACTTATAATCAAAAGCATGTACCTCATCATATAAATATGAGAGTGAATCTTATCACCAAGCTATGCTAAATTTCCTTCTTTATGTAATATACGTATGTATGACTGTATTTCACTCTTCTTTTAAACATATACTATAATTTAGAAATATTAATTAATTATAATTATATTTTCATGCCTGTACACTTCATTATTATACTAGTATGACATATTCATAAGAACTCTAATTATATAGACATAAATGTATTATCATTTAATAAACACATATCTATACAACTCACCATATACAAATCATATGCATGTTTATATTTAAAACATATCATTATTTATCCATATTAGATTTGCATGTTAAGCATGTACAATAAAAATAGCATAACCAATAAAGTTTTCCAAATATACATGTCACTCCCAATCCAAGGGTTAACACCGATTCATTCATGTTCATACTATGTTAATTTATATATATATATATATAAGCGCACACACACTTTTGTGTAATTACACAATTACCTATATTTATTACAATGCTATAATTATATAAAATCATATGATAGAATAATGGTATAAATATTAAAGCAAACTATATCTTGTAAACCATTAAAGTTATGTATACTTATGAGCATGTCATATGAACATATTATTTTAGGTTTATTGACGACATTACATTATGGTACTATCATTCTTTCATATATTTATAGAACATTATATATATAATCCTCGTTATTAAATTAGTCTAACATTACTTGATTATAACCTAAAACATTTCACTATAAATGAGTCATATATTATATGTTTTGTATAAAATAAGAGCATAAATAATTAAGAATACAAACTTCTATCATGAGTGCAATATGTGTCGCGAGCATGACATATAAAGGCAAGAAAATGTTAAGGAAAAGAAGAAGAAAGATATAACAAGGGAGCATGGATGTTGTATTGTGCTTCCCCCAAAATATGACCTTTAACAGTTCAAACCCAAAATTCAATTGCAAAAATTTCATAATTCATCTTGCATGCCCTCATCATCTTAATAACATTTAGTTTCCAGCAATATACCTTTAAGAATTATTAAATTCCTTACTTTAAAATGCCATTAAATCTCAAATTCAATTTGTTTAATGAAACATAACTCATGATTTTTTGTAAAATAGAGCATCATGCTCTTATAGAAAGATGAGAACCATACTGTGAATTCAACATGTTTTCTTTTCATTCCAATTAGATTATAATTTAAATTGACTTCATAAACAAGTGAATTTGATTTCCTATCAATTGAAAATACACATTATAGAGTTCTAAGGCTCTATTTTAAGAAATCTATAGTCATTAACCAAATGAACCTTAAAACAAACCCTTGCAAAGTTTTATGAACTAATTTCCTATTCTCTCTATACTATCATTTTAATCTTTATATAATCAAATAATGCAAAACATTAGCCATAATTCTCATACCTATAATTTAGGTATATATCCTATTAACACATCTATTACACTTGATCATCTAAATCATTACATAAATAAGCACATGCAAAGTGATAAAGGTTCCTAAACATGACATGCAACTCTAAAGCCTTCATCAAAAACCCTTTCTCTCTATTTCTTCTTCTTCCTTGACCATGTTTATTATACTTCTTACATGGATCCTTTAACACACTCTTCTCACATGTGCAATAGAAAAATTTAAGGGTGTTCTTTAGGGTGAAAAGGCCGATTTAAATGAGAGAAAGGGAAGGGATGTTTGCAAATTTTTAGAGAAAGTGAAGAGAGAGTAATTGATTTCCTTTATCTTTCCTCTTAATAGTTGGCTTTAAGATTTTCCCCTTACTTTTATTCTCTTCCTCCTTTTATATCAGATTTCTAGAAAAGTTTGAGTGGAAGATGACCTTATTAAAAGATAATTCCCACTTTGATCCTTTATCTTTTCTTATTTCATTTTCCTACCCCAAAATCTTCCTTTTATTTCAATTGAATCTCTAAATTATGTTTTTGATCTAATTACACACATGTATTAATATAAAATAACTAATATACCCTTTAGGCCTTAACTTGCAATTCATCCATCATCAAGTATCTAATATATACATTTTAAATAAAAACTACCATTTAATCATTCAAAAATTCTACTAGGGCCTATATTGGGGCCTGACAACATATATCAATATCAATATAATTCCATGCATTCATAATGCACCCAAGCATTTAATCATTGTTATTACCATATACATATCATTAAACCTATTTAAGCATGTATGGAGATGAATTTCAAAACATATTAGGTAGCTCACAAAAAATTTACTCAATTTAGCTAACACTAACAACAGCCAATATGCATAAAATATTTATTGTGTAATATTTCATTATAATATACCTTAAAATTATGTTCCACTA
Source organism: Excoecaria agallocha (assembly GCA_037975025.1). Taxonomy (NCBI): domain Eukaryota; kingdom Viridiplantae; phylum Streptophyta; class Magnoliopsida; order Malpighiales; family Euphorbiaceae; genus Excoecaria; species Excoecaria agallocha. The sequence continues at coordinate 371,191 of JBBPFJ010000126.1, forward strand.
TGATTTATAAATGAATCCAAGGTATTATAAACAAATTTCACACATAATAAGTCTCATTACACTCCTTAAGATAAGCTCACATGACTCTATTAATATCCAAAAAAGTTAGGAAGATGTTCAGTAACTTTCGGGTGAGATTTGATAATGTTTGGGGATAGTATGTAGGATACCTGGCTAAGATGGCACTTAATCCAATAGGGTTGGGTGCATTTTACCTATCCAAAATGCAAGTAACCTAGCTGAGATGGTTCTAACCCAGCCGAGTTGATGATAAAACCTAGAATTCTATAGATAGGTTTCTCAAGTTAAACTTGTACAACAATTTTGACCTAGAAAATATTATTTAAAGAAAAATATTTCTGAAATAAAATTGTTCCCATATGTATCTATTTTCCATAAAATAAAAATATTAATCAATTTGGTTAACTATCTAAGGAGATATGTATAAAATTATACAAACTACTCCAATTGATAGGGCAATAGCCATCATACAACTAAAGCCAAATTTTCACAGCCTTAGAAGCAAAAAAAGTTTTTGGTTTATTCTTCAAATTTCTATATCTATGTTTATATTTTATCCCCAATAGGAATCACTCTATTTAGAGGCCTATAGAACTAAATGCAACATAAATTTCAAAATATGTTCAAGTGAATTTTCAGCAGAATTTTATTAACTCACTAACTAAAGATAAATCAAGTTTCAACATACAATTTAACCTTAATTCTAAGTTTCATCAACAACATCATGCTAAAATTCATCCACATCCATATTCAAATTATATCTAGCACACACAAAAAGGGGTAAGAAATTCTCATACCTTTTTGTCTACCTTTCTTTCTTATCCTTTCTTTTTTCTTTCCTCTTTTAGCTTACCTACCCTTTTACTCTTCTATGGCTTCTTAGATAGAATGTTTTTATGTGAAGGAAGGAAATTTTTTGTGTTCTTCTTTCTTATGGCCAACCCTCTATCCCTCTCTCCAAAATATCCAACTTCTTATGGTTTTAAGGGAAAGAAGTTTTAGATCCCTATTGGCTTCCATTTTCATCTTTTGTTATTTACAATTTAACCACTAAAATTTATTTAATCACTTATTAACATATAACTCTTATCTCAATTAGATGCATGTTAAACCCTGTAGGCATCCGATTTATTATTAAAAGTCCACTTTTAGGACCTAATACCATATTAAGGTTCATTTAACTCGTAAAAATCAATCATTTCACAATGAACGAGGTTTCAACCCAATACGTGATGCCTTGGGCCTCCCAAAAGGTATGAGACAACATCTTAGGGTACCTTTATCCATTTACTAATGACTAATTTATAAGACATCTACCGAGCATCACAAGGTACGTATTTTTTATAGTTGCTGTTAGAGAGTATGCCCTAGAGCCCATGTAATAGGGATGTTTTTCATATGTATGAAATTTATATTCTTAATAAAAGGCATCATTCATTTATTAATGCTGTGTTTGAATACATGAGTTTGTAAATCTTAAATTAATAAATGAAGTCCTAGATATTATAAACACAGTGCAAAGGCAATCATGAAGGTGTTCATGATGTGAGATGTCTATTGCATGCAAATATGTTAATATCTAAATATCCCTAGTCATAGAATTAACAAGATAGGACATTGTTAATTCAGACAGACTAGCACATGTTATGCTTCTTGAATGGTTCAAGCAATGGTTCTCATAATTGTGATTATGGATGATAATCAAAGCTAACATGTGGATGCTTGTTAGAGGAACAAGTTCACTGGAGACCTGCAAAGAGAATCCTCATATGGATATTAAATCTAGGTCAGTGAGGAATCTCTTCATAGCAGTTGTGCAAGTATCCTTGGACTTGAGATCACCAAAGTTATCTTAAGTAGCAAGTGGTATACTTTGACTCCATAACTGATTACTTCCAACTGGGAGTGAACATAGTTAGGAGATTGGGTATATCATGACCTACTTGAAGATAGTTGAGTGATTGACAAAGGATTCACCATCCCAGATTTAACAAGGGAAGTTATCTCACATGATTCTATAATTACCTTGTTCAGTGAATCTCTGGCCAGAGTAATATGCCGAGATGGATGGAGATCCATGAAGGGCATTTTAGGAACAATGGTTAAATTAATAGAACATACATAATTAGATTTATATGAGTTGACAGAAATCCATACTCAGAATCTAATTGAGATAAGAGTGGTGAAAGGAGTAATTGCACGGTAACTGTTTCTATGGAAGGGTACAGTCAAACCACATGACTTTCCTGACATTTGGGTAGTCATGATGCCTAGCTAGAGGCCAATCATGACTTGTATAATGATGTATCAAAATATCAATAGAGATTGATAAAATGATTTAAAGGAGTTTAAATCATGTGAGTTTTGAATAGAACTCACAATTACATATTATACTGCCAACATGGACAGGAACCCAATAGGTCACACACATATAGAGAAAAGGGTAAAATGGTAAAATGACAAGGATAATAATATTTGATATTATTATAAAGGTAGAGAGGAGAATATGATAATAATTAATTAAAGAGTTTAATTAATTATGATCAAATAAAATTGTCCGCGGAACTTTTGAGAAATGTTATGTAAATTGGACCTAAATGAAATAATGTATTTCATGATTAATTATTATTGTCTTATAAGTGTTATAAGACTACTATAAGTGTTATAGGAATGATATAATAATTAATAGGACCATTGGAGAAATTATAAAGGGCCAAAGGAATGAAGAAGTTAGAGGAAGCCCTCCAGAAGAGGGCTACACGCCAACTCCATACAGAAGGGCTTAGAGGGCTTTTTCTTGGACCAAATTAATTTATATATGTTACATAAGTGTTATGGAACTCAAATATTTAATTTGGTTGGATTTGGAATCCATTTGGGTATTTAAATCCAATTAGATGCACAAAGGGCCTAGTTTGTGGATTTTGTGCATGGTCTTTTATGAAAAGATTTAATTTGGATTTAATTAAGCCCAAATGATTATAATTAATTCCAGAAGCCCAATTAATAATTCTCCAGCAATTTTAAAGAGCCCAATCTCATTAAGGAGTTGGAATTTTAACCTCACTATAAAAGGCCAACTAATGAGAATTAGGGTTAAGTGATTAAAACAAAAGGAAAGTCTTTTTCTCTTATTTCTCTCTCCCTTTTTGCGCCACTTCCATTGCTAGCCTCTTGGATTTCGGCCAGCCCTAGTTGAACACCAATTTGTTGGTTCAATTTACCCCTCTCTAGTGTGGATTACTCATTGGAGGTGTTCGATTTTGGACACTGTGGTTTGCGACAACCCGGTGCGAAGTAAAATCAACTGTTCAACAAAAATCAAAGGTGATTTTTCTTATTCTCATATAGTTATATTGTGTATTCATGGCAAGATCAGATCTTATGGTTAATAAAATTTTAAAATTCCGCTCATGTATGTGATGCATGTAACCATTAAATTCCAACATGGTATCAGAGCCACGGTTTTGCCATGGATATACAATTCTATATTTTTTCTGCGGAATAAGTTTTGTTTTGTTTTGAGTTATTTATTTCATGAACTTTAAAATATTAGATTTGATTGTTCATGAATGAGAAATATTGATTTCTGGTTGTTTGTGTGATCAAATAAATTTTGTGGAAACAAAAACAAAATTTTTGAATGATTAAAATTTGGTTTTGGCGTGAAACCCATTAGGGTTTGGCGTGAAACCCTAGGTAATGTAGGGGCTGTTCTAATTTAATTTCTTATGGATCCATTTAAAAATCATTTAGATGATATTTTATGTGTTTAATATGTGATATTAAGCTGTAGGATCGAACGAAATTAAAATCGAACAAGTTTTGCATGAAAACTAGTTTTGTAGAAAAGTTCGATAAATTGGTGTTCTTCGTGTGTTCTTGATGTGTTCTTGGTTAGAACGACTTTTGATCTTCTAAATCTGATATATATGATATATTAAAGTGTTTTTAATTAATTGGATTAATTAAAATGGGCCTTAAATTAATTTGATTAATTTTAATTCATTAAAACCACTTAATGGGCTTAATTATGTTTACGGACTTGGTTTAAATTAGTGAATGACTTGGTAGGCCCAAGGAGCTGATTTAAATTAACTATTATAAACATTAATTAAGTTTATTAATGGGTTTTAAGGGCTGTAGTGGGCTTGGCTCATTCCAAAAAGCCCAAATGGTCCAAATGACACAAAACTAGTTTGTATGTTAGGGTTTTTCTTCTATGGGTTTCGGCCTACACTTGTTTTAAGCCCAAAATTGATTCTTTTAATTATTTAATATGATTAATTAATTAAATAATCAATTTATAATTAATTGATTGATTATTAAGGCAATAACACATTCATGCAAAAAGGTTTCCTAAAATGAAAGTTTCCAAAATGGAAAAAGTTTCCTAATTTGATCACATCATTAAAATAACTCAAAATATAGTTTTAAAGGTTGAAACAAAGTTAGTAATCCATTTCTTTATGCATTAGAAAGGCATATAAGGGTGTATGATTGGCATGATGGATAGTTATGGACAAAGCCCAATGTGATTGAGCATTATGCATGTTTTGGCCCAATGAGGACTTTCATGTCCCGACCACTTGTTTTTGGTTTGTATTTCATTTCAAATTGTAATATGTAATTAGATTAATTAGATTAGAATTAGAAATAGAGATGGAGACCAATATCAAGGAGCAAGATGGGCCGGATGGAGATCCAACAAGCTTGAAGATAATGTAATTATTTTCTTGTTTGAATCATGCATACTACCTAGGTGTGACCTTTTGATTTCCCTCTTGGCTCGGGGAAATCAATGTAGTGAAGTCCATAACTATACCATATTTGTATGCTTATATTTATGTGATAGATATAGGATGCATACCAATGTATGCCAACCATGTATGATGAGAGTTAATTAACTAAAACCCTCAAACAAATACTAAGGTATATAAGCCTTCCATTAATTTGAGGAGAACCAGAGTTCTTTATAGTGTGGGTTGTTGACCACAGTCAAGCTCACATTATATCGAATATGTTCAAATCTAATTAAATGGGTCATCTTAGCTAGCCCATTAGTTTGTTGACCACAGTCAAGGCTAATGGTTCTAGAGGCAAGATTAGGGAATGCATATATGATATGCATGCATCAAGAGTTGATAACCTAATGATCCAATAGTTGTGTAGAGACACAATTGGTATAAAGATACCTACCTTTCAAGGGTATGGAATTTGGCTTGTTGACCACAGTCAAGGTCAAATTACATATCAAGGATTGGATATTGGCCTACTAAGAAAACCATCGGGTTTTCTCGGATTATATAGTGAGGGCTATTAATTCGCAATAAAATAGTGAGAGTAAATGGATTAATTAAAGACCTTATTAATGCATACATATATATGAACATACTCTCATATCTTTTCTTTTTCACATCTAGGTCATCATCATGAGCACATCAAACATTAATATACGATCAATCTTGGATAACAAGCTGGTTGGCAACAACTATTCTGACTGGATCAGGCAAGTGAGAATTGTTCTCAGGGCTGAAAAGATCCATTATGTCTTGGATAAAGATCCACCACCACGTCCATCAGATGATGCCATTGATGAGATCAAAGGCATTTATCGAAAATACATGGAGGATAGTGAAACAGCAGCATGTCTGATGCTGGGTGCTATGTCCTCGGAGCTTCAGAAGCAACATGAAATGATGGATGCTAGAACCATTGTTTTGCATCTAGAGGAGCTTTATTCTTCTCAGAGCAATATAAGATTGCTCGAGCTCTATTTAGCTGCAAAATGGTGGAAGGCACTTCAGCTGCTGCTCATGCATTGAAGATGTATGGGTATATTGAGCATTTGAGTAGACTTGGCTATGTTATGGATAATGATCTATTCATAGATTTAATCTTGTACTCGTTGGCTCCAAGTTATGCACCTTTTGTGCTTAACTTCAACATGGACAAGATCCAAGTATCCATTCCTGAGTTAATCAATATGCTCAAGACAGCTGATGGATCATTTAAGAAAGATCCAAAAAGTGTCATGGTTGTCACTTCTGCTAAAGGCAAGAAGCAGAAGAAGAAGAAGATAACCAAGGCGCAGCCAAAGAATGGTGGGATCTCTAAGAAGAAGGTTGCCAAGAAAGAGAATCCCAAAGGAACTTGCTTCCATTGTGGAAAGGATGGTCATTGGAAGCGCAACTGCAAGGCCTATCTAGATTCTCTCAAGGAGAAGAAGCAAGCTGATGCTTCTACTTCAGGTATCCATATGATTGAAATTAATACTTATTCTATTGCTTCAAAACAATCTTGGATATTAGATACCGGATGTGGATCTCATTTATGTAATGATCTACAGGGGCTTAGAAGCTTTAGAAGAGTTGGAAAGGCAGAGATATGTTTGCAGTCAGCTACTGGACAGAACATCTCTACAACAGTTGTGGGGACTTACTATTTGCCTCTTCCTAGTGGATTAGTACTGGAATTAAATAATTGTTATTATGTTCCAGCTTTGTCCAAGAGTATTATTTCTTTCAGTTGTTTGATGAACGATTATGATATTTCTTTAAAGGACAAATGTTGTTACATTTTTAAGAACAATATATTTTATGAAAAAGCTATCATTGAGAATGGTATATTTGTTCTTGATTTAATTAAAGAAGTACATAATGTGGATACCAAGAGAATGAAACATGATAATCTAAATACCTCATACTTATGGCATTGTTGTTTAGGCCACATAAATGAAAAACGCATGACCAAATTGCACAAGTCAGGTGATTTGGGATCATTTGATTATGAATCATTTGATACATGCGAATCTTGTTTATTGGGAAAAATGACAAAAGCTCCCTTTATTGGTAAAGGAGAATGAGCTAAAATGGTTTTGGACTTAATACATTCAGATGTATGTGGTCCAATGACTACATATGCTAGAGGAGGTTACTCCTACTTCATTACTTTCATAGATGATTATTCCAGGTTTGGATACATCTATCTAATGAAATATAAGTCTGAAGCATTTGAAAAGTTCAAAGAATTCAGAAATGAAGTAGAGAAACAACTTGGCAAAAGTATTAAAACACTTAGATCAGATCGAGGTGGAGAATACTTAAGTCAAGAGTTTCAGGATTATCTTAGAGATAATGGGATTTTATCTCAATGGACTCCTCCATATACACCACATCACAATGGTGTATCTGAAAGGAGAAATCAAACACTATTAAATATGGTTCGATCAATGATGAGCCGAGCGGACTTGCCTAAGTCTTTTTGGGGATATGCACTAGAAATTGTTGTTTATGTGTTAAACAGAGTTCCTAGTAAATCGGTTGATGTTACTCCATATGAGATGTGGAATAACAAGAAACCCATGCTTTCTCATATGAAAGTATGGGGCTGTCCTGCTTATGTGAAGAGGACAATGTCAGACAAATTGGATGTTAAGTCTGATAAATGTTTATTTGTAGGATATCCAAAAGAAACGTTTGGATATTATTTCTATCATCGCTTAGAACAAAAGGTGTTTGTTTCAAGGCATGCTGTCTTCTTGGAAAGAGAATTTCTCCTACGAGAGGACAGTGGGAGTAAAATTGAGCTTGGTGAAGTTCAAGACCCACAAATAGAAGATGATCAACCGATTGAACCCGAAACTGAATTTCATAATGTTGAGATTATAGTTGAACCTAATTATACACAAAATCCTAGAAGATCTACTAGGATGCATTCTATCCCTGTGAGATATGGATTTCACGTTGATTCGGATAGAGGCATAACTGTAGTAGAGGACAATGAGCCTACAAGCTATCAAGAAGTTTTGAACAGTTCAGAACGTGATTTATGGCTTAAGGCTATGCAGTCCGAAATGGACTCCATGTATGAGAATAAAGTATGGACTTTAACTCAACCACCTGAAGGGATAAAACCCATAGGGTGCAAATGGGTCTTCAAAAAGAAGACTGACATGGAAGGTAATATAGTTACCTATAAAGCTCGCTTAGTAGCAAAAGGTTATCGTCAAAAAGAAGGTATTGACTATGACGAAACTTTTTCTCCTGTAGCGATCCTTAAGTCTATAAGAATACTTTTAGCCATTTCAGCTCATTATGATTATGAGATTTAGTAGATGGATGTGAAGATAGCTTTCCTTAATGGAAATCTTACTGAGGATGTGTATATGACACAACCAGAAGGATTCACATCAGGAAATGGCGAAAAGGTATGCAAGCTTCAAAGATCCATTTATGGATTGAAGCAAGCCTCTAGGAGCTAGAACATACGATTCAATGAGACAATCAAAGAGTTTGGTTTCTCACAGAATGAAGATGAACCTTGTGTGTATAAAAGGGTCAGTGGGAGTGCAATTGTCTTCCTAGTTCTATATGTAGATGACATATTGATCATGGGAAATGACATTTCTCTTCTCCAATCTGTTAAAATATGGTTATCCAAGCAATTCTCCATGAAAGACCTTAGAGAAGCATCCTATATTCTGGGAATAAGGATCTATAGAGATAGATCCAATAGGTTGCTAGGTCTTTCTCAGAGTACATATATAGATAAAGTATTGAAGAGGTTCAATATGGATCTTTCTAAGAAAGGGTTTATACCCATGGTGCATGGGAAACACCTTTCTAAGTCTATGTGTCCACAGACACTGGAGGATAGAGAGAGCATGAATAGAATACCATATGCATCTGTAATTGGTTCTATCATGTATGCTATGTTATGTACACGTCCAGATGTAGCATTTGCTTTGAGTGTCACAAGCAGATTCCAATCTAATTTTGGAGAGGAACATTGGGCAGCTGTCAAGAATATTCTTAAGTACTTGAGAAGGACTAAGGATATATTTTTGGTATATGGAGAGGGCAGTTTGGAAGTAAACGGGTATACAGATGCCAGCTTCCAATCTGACAAAGATGATTGTAAATCACAATCTGGTTATGTGTTCATAATGGGAGGAGGAGCAGTTAGTTGGAAAAGTTCCAAACAAGAAACAACTGCTGATTCCACAACAGAAGCTGAGTACATTACTGCTTCAGAAGCAGCCAAAGAAGCAGTCTGGATCAAAAAGTTTATAACCGAACTAGGAGTGGTGCCTAGCATTGTTGATCTGATTCCTTTATATTGTGACAACAATGGAGCCATTGCGCAAGCAAAGGAACCACGGTCTCATCAGCAATCCAAGCATGTTCTCAGACGCTACCATCTCATAAGGGAAATAGTAGCTAGAAATGATGTGAAAATAAAAAGGGTTCCCACAGATGACAATGTGGCGGATCCCCTCACTAAAGCACTTTCCCAGATTAAGCATGATCACCATATAAATAGCATGGGTCTGAGACATATGAGTGATTGGCTCTAGTGCAAGTAGGAGATTGTTAGAGAGTATGCCCTAGAGCCCATGTAATAGGGATGTTTTTCATATGTATGAAATTTATATTCTTAATAAAAGGCATCATTCATTTATTAATGCTGTGTTCGAATACATGAGTTTGTAAATCTTAAATTAATAAATGAAGTCCTAGATATTATAAACACAGTGCAAAGGCAATCATGAAGGTGTTCATGATGTGAGATGTCTATTGCATGCAAATATGTTAATATCTAAATATCCCTAGTCATAGAATTAACAAGATAGGACATTGTTAATTCAGACAGACTAGCACATGTTATGCTTCTTGAATGGTTCAAGCAATGGTTCTCATAATTGTGATTATGGATGATAATCAAAGCTAACATGTGGATGCTTGTTAGAGGAACAAGTTCATTGGAGACCTGCAAAGAGAATCCTCATATGGATATTAAATCTAGGTCAGTGAGGAATCTCTTCATAGCAGTTGTGCAAGTATCCTTGGACTTGAGATCACCAAAGTTATCTTAAGTAGCAAGTGGTATACTTTGACTCCATAACTGATTACTTCCAACTGGGAGTGAACATAGTTAGGAGATTGGGTATATCATGACCTACTTGAAGATAGTTAAGTGATTGACAAAGGATTCACCATCCCAGATTTAACAAGGGAAGTTATCTCACATGATTCTATAATTACCTTGTTCAGTGAATCTCTGGCCAGAGTAATATGCCGAGATGGATGGAGATCCATGAAGGGCATTTTAGGAACAATGGTTAAATTAATAGAACATACATAATTAGATTTATATGAGTTGACAGAAATCCATACTCAGAATCTAATTGAGATAAGAGTGGTGAAAGGAGTAATTGCACGGTAACTGTTTCTATGGAAGGGTACAGTCAAACCACATGACTTTCCTGACATTTGGGTAGTCATGATGCCTAGCTAGAGGCCAATCATGACTTGTATAATGATGTATCAAAATATCAATAGAGATTGATAAAATGATTTAAAGGAGTTTAAATCATGTGAGTTTTGAATAGAACTCACAATTACATATTATACTGCCAACATGGACAGGAACCCAATAGGTCACACACATATAGAGAAAAGGGTAAAATGGTAAAATGACAAGGATAATAATATTTGATATTATTATAAAGGTAGAGAGGAGAATATGATAATAATTAATTAAAGAGTTTAATTAATTATGATCAAATAAAATTGTCCGCGGAACTTTTGAGAAATGTTATGTAAATTGGACCTAAATGAAATAATGTATTTCATGATTAATTATTATTGTCTTATAAGTGTTATAAGACTACTATAAGTGTTATAGGAATGATATAATAATTAATAGGACCATTGGAGAAATTATAAAGGGCCAAAGGAATGAAGAAGTTAGAGGAAGCCCTCCAGAAGAGGGCTACACGCCAACTCCATACAGAAGGGCTTAGAGGGCTTTTTCTTGGACCAAATTAATTTATATATGTTACATAAGTGTTATGGAACTCAAATATTTAATTTGGTTGGATTTGGAATCCATTTGGGTATTTAAATCCAATTAGATGCACAAAGGGCCTAGTTTGTGGATTTTGTGCATGGTCTTTTATGAAAAGATTTAATTTGGATTTAATTAAGCCCAAATGATTATAATTAATTCCAGAAGCCCAATTAATAATTCTCCAGCAATTTTAAAGAGCCCAATCTCATTAAGGAGTTGGAATTTTAACCTCACTATAAAAGGCCAACTAATGAGAATTAGGGTTAAGTGATTAAAACAAAAGGAAAGTCTTTTTCTCTTATTTCTCTCTCCCTTTTTGCGCCACTTCCATTGCTAGCCTCTTGGATTTCGGCCAGCCCTAGTTGAACACCAATTTGTTGGTTCAATTTACCCCTCTCTAGTGTGGATTACTCATTGGAGGTGTTCGATTTTGGACACTGTGGTTTGCGACAACCCGGTGCGAAGTAAAATCAACTGTTCAACAAAAATCAAAGGTGATTTTTCTTATTCTCATATAGTTATATTGTGTATTCATGGCAAGATCAGATCTTATGGTTAATAAAATTTTAAAATTCCGCTCATGTATGTGATGCATGTAACCATTAAATTCCAACAGTTGCCACCAATAAAATATTAGGAAAGTGATCTTTTTGAATCTTATGAAACCAAAACAAAAGAGGGTTTGGATTTCACTCCTACTTACATTATTTGATTGATAGTTTATATAAATAATTGCTTATGGTCAATTATGTCAGCTCTTTTCTCATACACTACGAAAAGCAAAATAAATAAATAAATAAACATGTTGGCTTATAGAAAGCAATAACGGCCATACATAAATCATGGGCATTTAAGGCATTGGTCCTAGCATGTGTTAATGAGGAATTATGGCTAATTCATTTTTAATCTATGGCTTCAAGTAAAAATATTCTTTGATACATACTAGAATTAGAATGAATAACAAAAGGTATAAATATACACAAATCGGGATATTCATTTAATTCGGGAATAGTGGTTTCCCACATATAATTACAAAAAAAAAACCTTTTTAATGCGATTTTTAGGACAAAATAGGAAATTGGTCCATTTTATTAATAAAATACCCGATTATATAGATAAAAAAATATTTAACTGATTTCTTTAGTTTTCATGCCAAAATACTCTTTTTACTATGCTATTACTAAGCTAAAGGTTTAAGGTGAAATTATTTATAGGCCATATCAGATGTCATCTTCCACTAAAAGCTTTATATAAATCTAGTATTTAAGAGGGAGTTTGGGGATTTAGAGCCAACAATTCCAACAAGAAAAAGAAAAAAAAAACATTTCTCTCTCTAAAATCTACCAAATTAGTTCTTCTCTTTCTCTATTAGAATTTGACTTCATCATCCCAAAGGACATTCTCAGATTTTTGTCATAGAAGAACTTAATAAAAGGTGTTTTTAAAGAGATAAGGAAGTAAAGAAAGGTTATAAAAAGAAATAAAGAGAATGGGGATTTTTAAAGAAAGTCTTTGGAGTTACATGTATGGTATAGGAACCATGAGTAGATATTGAATTGTATATGGGTGTTTTTAGTAGATTGTGATGAAATTATAGTTAAATTAAAGGAATTTAAACTTTATTAATAAGTATGAGATTGATGACTACATTTGGTTTTTGCATGAGCTTAACTATATGAATGAATTAAGATGATAATGTTTTAGAGATGGTGATAGTAGCAGAATTTCATCAAACTCTGCATCTGAAAATCATAGGGTGTATTTACATGCAATGGAATTAATTTACTTTACTAACTAAATTTGATGTTTGATGATGCTTGAAAGTAATATAATACATGGGTTTATAAAGTACATTGATGGAAAATTAGCTATCGGTGAGTTAAAGTTTGCCTACATTATTGATTTTGAGTTAACCTGTAAATTTTCATTCCTCATTTTCTGCTTAGAAGGGGTGAGTCCTTCGACTGAGGGAAAGTCTCCCTCTCCTGAGGTGAGCACTCCCTATCCCGAAGGGAAACACCCTCACCCGAGGAGATACAGCTTGTTTAATGCATAATTGATATTGAAGTCTATCTCAACCGAGGGGAAACACCCTCACCCGAGGGGAAATCACCCTCACCTGAGGAGTATCCCTCTGTTTGGCAAGTTAAAGTTCTCTAGATATAGTAAAAAATCATCTTTATCATAGTGATGTTAAATTTCCTTAAACAGCTTCTTGTTGATTGCAAAAACCATAGTTTACTTGACTTATGAATTTAAATAACTTTTGTTGAGGTGTGCATGTATGGAAGTGTGTGTGTGTGTTGAGTTATAATGTGTAATAATATAAATATAGATAACATAAATAGCATGCTATTTATGTGAATCGAATACGGTAAAATTGACTTCATGAAAAAAGATAGATGATAAATGGTAGGAGTGGTAAGTTAATGCTACAATGTTTAACCAATGATGTATAATTGAAGATAGTAATAAGTTGTTGTTAGAGGGTGTTAATGATATATATATATATATACTTGTATAGAAATGAATATAGTATGAGCATATATGAATGGGTATAAAACTTTAAAAATGGAGTGACATGTATATTGGACAACTTTATTAATTATGCTATTTTGAAAATACATGCCAAAATATGATAATTTAATATGAACATATAATGATATGTCTTAAGTATAAAGTTGCATATGATTTGTACACTATGTGTTATGTAGATATATGTGCTTAAGAAATGATATTATTCATATGATTAATTTCATATGATTAAAGTTCTTATGTATATGACACACTAATATAATAGTGAATTGTACAGGTACAAAAATTATAAGTATAATAAATCCGTATTTCTAAATTATAGTATATGCTCAGAAAAAGAGTGAGATATAGGCATGCATACACATATTATGTGAATAAAGATAACATGATGTAAGAATTACTCTCATATATGTATGATGACCTATATGTTTTTGTTTACATGTACATAATACAGTTACTAGAGCATGCTTATGATATCATGCTTATATGATGTTTATACATAAACAAAGATATAGTGTCATGCTTATAGTTATGCATTTATATGTATATAATTGGAAAGAGTAAAGTAAAGAAAGATAAGAGATTATATTTTCTGCGTTTGTGTCTAGGTTATGGATAAATAGGCATTGCCTACAAGGATATTTTTGCAGCTATTACTGTCGTCCCCGTTTGGGGCTCCCACTCGACCCTATTTAGGTCTTAATACAATATCGATCCCCATTATATCAGCCCCATTTGGGTTGTTAGTTGACCATATTTGGATCCACTTGACCGGTCTACAATACATTTTAGTTCCCATTTAGGGCTACTATTTAATACATTCAGGTATTTTATCGCACCTTCGGGTGCTAACGTTACAGTTTAGCCCATTATCCACTTATTTAGAAAAGTGCAGGCTTAATTTAAATTATAAAAAGGTATCATGTAAAGTTAAAGGAAAGAGAAACATGACAAATCTTAACTTGAATTGCATATGATCTTTATATGAATACATGTACAGTATATGGAAAAATATGATGATGAGTGAAATTGCATATAATATAAGGATATAGTATTTTAATATTGCATATATGTAGTTATTGATGTAATAGTGTTTCCCATACTTAGAATGACAAGTTACATGTATATGAATATGTGCATGGTTGATGATTTAAAATAATCATATTGATCAATCCGCATATTTTATAGTTAGTTGTTCTTATTTGACATTGATGAATAACATGAGTGACTCCTTGCATATTAGAACAATCAAGTTGTGAATTCATAGATGGTGTGCATGATTGATAAACATGTTCCTATGATGTACTTTAGCTTTTGTTGAAACACATGTAACTTCATTTATGATGAGGTAAGCATGTAAGTGATAATATGATCATATGTTAGAGATATAAAACTAGTGAATAAGTTATAGTATGACATTAAAAACATGTACAGACATATGATAATCGGTATAATAAATAAGAAATAGTATAGTGCCATATTAACGACGCTTATTTGATAAAAGAAATAGGTTGCTAATAGAGGGTGTTACTTCTAGAGTTAAAAAGAAATGACTTTTTAATGATGATAGCATTGAGTTTATTAATAAATGCAACTATTACACGGATTAGTAAAATAAATATTTGTATTACAGGGAAAATGGTTAGATAAAATATATGCATATGGATCTAGTAAAGTTTACATAGTCGGTTATGGTTAATTAATGTGCTTCTCTTATGAAATTAGTTTTGTAATAACATGTACACATGAAATGAATAGTAGATCATTGAAACTAACTTAGAATGGGTTACAAGAGTTAAGTACTCTAATTTAAAGCATATGTTCGTAAATGATATACGAATAATCTCAAGGCAATAATGTATTAAGAAGAAAGTGACTGAATAAAAAGTTTAATGAAGATTGCTTACTATTAAATTCCATGAACTTATTTCCTATTGTTTATTCTAGTGGACTTGTATGCTTAAATTTCATCTTTTGTGTTTATGTTTGACGACTTTCGAAAAAGATCATCCACATGATTTTTGTTCCTTATTAAGCTATATAGTTTAGCACAGATTTTTCATCCATGTAGGTTGTCAAGCTAGGACTTATTCTCGGGGATAATATATACGACAGGACAGCCAACACAAGTCATAGAATATATTAATAGTATATTGTTTTCATTTTGATTTCCTTTGGGTTATAAAGTTTTGATGATTTGTGATGCAGATTTTGTATAATATAGATTTACAATTAAGGGACATGTTGTAAAGTTTAAAGAAACACCTATGTAAGTTAACATGAAACTACATACATATGTTATGTTTTAAATTCCTTATAACACTTTTGTACAATGAAGCAAAGTAAAAAACATATCAGTAAGTTACAACTAATATTGATATAAGATTGATTATAGTACTATGATATTAGAGAGGGTGTTGCATGCCACTACAAGAAAATACCTAAATAGCAATGAAAAATAGCAATGGAAATTAATGAATTTCTATTGCTAAACAAAATTAGCAACAGAACGAGTGGTTGTAAATTTGACGGTTGCTATTTTTTAGCAACGAAATTTGAATTCCATTGCAAAATTCAACCAATGTAAGATTTCTTGAATCAGTCAAAATTACTAACGGAATAAATGGAATTTGTAATTCTATTGGTAAATTTTCTCACCATTTAAAAAAAATTGTGATAGATTTACCGTCATTATTCCGACACTAAAATATTGTTGATTTTAAAAAAAAATTACTATTAATTTTCAACGTCAACATTTCATTACTGCTTCTTCTTTCATTTCCATCGAAACTAACAATAAGCAATGCTGCCAACATATGCCACTAAAATAGTTAAAATACAGTCCATCAATAATTCTATTCTAAAGAATTTTAAGCAAAACAACAACTACAAGAGATACCATTCCTAGGTGTTGCTATAGATATTGTATCAAAGCTAAAATTGGCAAGGTTAGATGTGTTCGTCAAGCCCTTTAGTAAGGAGAATGAAAAACCCATCACTGCAACTCAGAAAAAGAGAAAACAGAATGCTGGTCATTGACCCTTTGAGGTGCAATGCACTGACTAACAATTCCAAAATCAGCAAGAAATTTCTTTTTCCAAGGACCTTGCACATTCAACATATTTTTAGCAACCACAAGAGCCTTAAAGAAATCATCACTAAACTGCGGGTTCACTTAAAACACATCAAAAGGTTGTTTGATGGGCTGGATCACTAAATGCACATTCAATTGTGTTAAATGCATATTATGTGAAACAAATGAATAACCATATAACCTTATAGCACATGAAGTAAAACATTGACACACACAAGGCAGAACAACCAAATAGAATCCAGTAATAACAGCCAGTTCATTCTTTCTGAATAATTAATAATAAGTTCTGTATCCGATTCATTATTGTATATGCATAACGAAAAAATTATGGTGAAAGATATATAAATAATAGTGAAAACAGTAGCAAGGCCATAATGAAAAGAAACCCATATGCCCATATGCCTTCCAAGAATCCCATTGCTTCATTTAAAAAAGAAAAATGAAAACCAATGTCTTAATGATTTTATCCGCTTTGTCACCACTTACTTTTGTATTTAGAAGAATAAGGATAGATACCAGATACTGATTACAAAAATCACGAACAATACTGATCAAATTATCAGACCCAGCCCCTTGACAATTCAAGACTATAATCTTCAAATCCATAATCATGAGACGAGAAAAAAGGGAAAAAAGAAACTCATAGATTTGAAACTCACTGGCTAGCAGCTTCTCCTCCTCTACTTTGACCATTGTCATCACCTGCTCTACCACTGGCACTCGCATCTAAATTGTTCACCAAGTTGATGAGAGAAATGTCCAGGGAACCTTCTATGGTTCATGTGATAGGGGGGCTTTAAAGCTATTTTTTAAATTTTTCTTCATAATAGTATCAGGAGGTCGGCTGCCACTGTGTCTTCCAATTTTGATATTTCTGTGGGAATTAGATCTTGATGAGAAAGCAAGGGCTGGAGGTTTTTTTGCCATAACAGCCTTGTGCTTACTTGGGTCTAATATTGGAGAAACTAGATTGAGGGCATTCTTTGCAGCATTAAAACTGGTCACTAATGAATTAACATCATTTCCCACCTTGCAATTGTTTTCCAGTATTGATGATCTACCTGTGCACCTAGCTGGCTTCTCCGTCTTTGTATTTTGTATGGTAAAAGTTGTAACATCAAACGAATAAATTTTTGGAGCACTTAATCATATTTTCTACATCGCATTTCTGTCCTTCTGTTGTTGGTTGCTTTTGTTGCTTGTCTTCACTGCTTGTGCTTTATTTCCATTCTCCACTGTCATTCCCACTGCTGATTTTGGAACTTCCAACACGTCAGAATCAGTAATACAGGATACCCAATTCCTATTATTTCCTTCTTCAAAAAGAGCATTAGAAGACGAGACATTAAATCGAGAACCTGGATTTTTATATATCTTGTCCTTGTCTTTGGCACTATTGGATGGGGCTTTGGCTTTCCTTCCTTTCTTAGAAACAAGCATCCAGGGTCCATGCTTCTGTTCATCCAACGAGGTTGTCTGTATGTTTTGCACATCTGACTCCCCAGCAGATCATTGGGATGGACATTGTTATCTTTATTTTCCTTGCCAGTCAAGGCGTACACTTCTGCAGTGTGTCCATATTTACCACATCCAAAGAAAACTCTAGGAAGGCCCTCTTACTCAATATGATGAACAGCCCTATTGATTCTGAACTTAGATAGAAAAGGCTTTGTCCAGTCAAGTTCTACAGCGATTCTAGCAAAGCGACTACGACCGGCCTTCCAAAATTTTGGCTAATCTTTCGAAAGACCCTTTTATGGTACCTATGAAAAGCCATTCCGAGTATTCGAATCCATGCTACAACCGCTGATAAATCCTCTTTCTCCATGGAAAAAATTCGGGTGCCATGGCTGGACTATCAGATAGTGACCAAGGACTGTCCATGGGCCACCCAAATGAACCTTAAGGTAATCCTCCCTGTCTTCAAATTGAACCAAAAATAAATTATTTTCAAGGTCCACTACCTTATACTCCCCTATCAGATTCCATAACCTGTCAATCCTGAAGCACAGGAAATTATAACTAATGTATCTCCCAAGCATCTTGACCACAACAGACTGCCTCCATGGCTTAGAAAGCCTAGCTTCCAAATGGTTCGAGATTGTTATAGATGGAAATCCTTCATTACAGTCTATTGTAATCTCATTATGATCATCAAGCTCTTCAACTGGATCACCCTCCATTCCTTTCATATCCACATCCCCTTTTCCATTGTCCATTGCTTTGTCAATATCAGATGCCCATAATTGAATCAACGAGTTGTTTTTTTTTGGCTCTCCTTATGCAATAGCACATCTCGAAAAGATCTGTTGGAAAGAACATCTTCACCAAGGCAATGAGATCGACCTTCATTAGTCTCCTGCTTCGATTTCTTAGATGACTGGTCGTGCGGTGGCATCGGCAGCGGTGCTTTTTTCGATGTTCGGAGCGACACTTGCTCAGCTGGGACTTTTTTAGAAATAGGATGTTTTTAAAAGTTATTTGGGGAAATGGTGTGCATGAAAAACAAATTGGCAAAATGGTGTGGATTTTCCCATTCCCGCAATAACAGGCTACGGGAATAGGTGAACAGTGATCGACAAGCAGCGTGAAACGAGACAAAGCTGGATTGTGGGGTCCATTTTCCATTCCCGTAGCCTGTCATTGTGGGAATGGGAGAATCTCTGACATCCTATTACCGCAACTACAGGCTACGGTAATGGGAGAATATTTCAACCCCATCATATCCGCGTTGAACAAAAATTTTGCCTCGCTATATATACCTGTGGCCGAAGAATGAAGCGTGAATAAGAGATACATTGTCGAAAAAATTTTATGAGATAAGGATCCAAGAGAGAGGCTATCGAGAAATATTTGGTAAGAAAATATTGTTTAGTATTTACAATATTATTGGAGTAAATAAATTTTTTTGTTAATATTTATTATAATTATTTAATTTTTATAGATATTAATTCAAATATCAGACTATGAAAGGAGTATAATGCACATGAATAGAAGATTTTTGGAAAGGTATTTTTTTAAATTTAAATGTAATTGAATATTTTTTTCTTAATAGACACTTATTATAAATTTTTTAAAAATAAATTAATTTGTCATAATATAATTAAAAAATAAGTAAAAATAATAAATAAAATAAGGACGCATGAAGCTCTAATTTTTGTTGAACAAACCCTATCAGCTTGTCATTATTATATATAAATGAAAAATAAAAAAAGTAGTAGTTGAATAATCTAAAATTAATAATATTATAATTTTAAATAAATACGTTAGTTTTAAAATGATATTATTTTAATTTTAATTTATTTATGTATTTTTTATTTCTTACTAGATATTTATTATAATTTAAAATAAATTAATTAATTTATCGTAATAAAGCATGTTAGATAAATGTTTGTATTTATTTCAATTACAGATAATTTAAAAATGTCAACATATACGGACTTTTATTTGCACATGGGTGGACAAATAAGTTATGGAGTTGCAGGCTTTCAATATGACATATCAGATCCAAATGCAGTTACAAAGAGATTGAGGCTTAGAAATAAGCCAACTCTTCCTGAATTAAAACATAAAATTCATGTTAAGTTGGGTTTAGGTGTAAATCATGTCATTTCAAGAATTATATATAAGAGTCCACTGTACAACCGAGGATCATTATGTTGGACGTCAGTGGATATGTCTGATGACGATGACGTAGACATGATTTATGAAAAATTAAGGGAATACGATGATTATAATATAGTGGAATTATGTATTGAAGTGACCGAGATGGATACAGGAGGTTATATATCAACGTATGGAATGGCTGATCCAATTAGAAATGAGAACTTGTGCAATACAATAGTCGAGGCTACGCAACAATGCTTTGAAAATGATGCTAGCCCCTGTCAAGCAACACAACCGGTTAGTGGCCATGATATTGATATTTTTTCTCAATCTAATTACTGTGAGTTTATTGGTAATGAAGTACGAAATACGGATCAAAGTAAACAACGACGATCGGTTAGCCAGTAAGGAGTAGCCTGCCCTAATCGGCTAAGGCAATCAGTTAGTCGTCGCGATGGTGACTTGCTTGTAAGAGATGTAGATGATAGCTCACGTCAAGGTCATTTATGCCGATCATGTAGCCATGTTCCTGATGCTAGGATGAATCAGTCGAGGAGGTTAGTTACACAGCAGCTCGATGTTTGTATGAATTAGCCAAGGAGATCAATGAGCGAGTTCCCTGATGCAGTGATTAGTCAACCTAGAAGGTCATTCATTCGAAGGGTTGGTGATTTTTTTTAGCAAATCCATATTTCCTAGGAAATCACGAGGTCAAATTGCAGAACAGAACTATCGACGACAATCAGTAAGACGACCAGATGGTGAAGATATCAGAAATGAAACATCAATTGATTTGGCAGGCGACGATTATTATCACGACAGTCCAGTTAATAATGATTATGTCTCACCTAATGATGATGATGAGGCTGTTACAGCAAACCTAAGTGTCAAAAGTGATGACTCTGATTTCAAAGCTGGCAATGAATCTTCGGGTACGCAATATGTCAGTCCGCTAGCATCAGTTCAAGTTAGCGAATCGAAAAATAATGCTAGCTTTACCTTTCCATCAGAACACTATACAGCTATTAATTTTGATGCATCACAAGTTGAATTGGAGCATGGTGGATAGTTTGGTACATGGGATGGTACATCAGAGTTATCAAAAGGTTTGGTATTCAACAACAAAGATGAGGTGAAGTCTTGCATCAAAAAATACTCAATCTCACGAAATGTCGATTTTAGAGTCGTCGAAGCTAAAACAAAATTCTGGGTTGTGGATACAAATGGAGGTTACGAGCAGCGACAACAGACAGATGTCCATTTTGGATAATAACAAAGTATGAGGGCCCACATTCTTGCCTTTCGGCTTGTAACCTGTCAAAAGATCACAGGTAATTGGGCTCACAGATTATTCGCAATAGCATCATGGGGATGGTAAGTAAAAATCCAAGCCTTCCAATTGATGTGGTTATTGGTGCTATTAAGGAACAATTTCATTATGAGGTTTCATACTACAAGGCGTGGTATGCGAAGACGTGTGCACTTGAGGCTATATTTGGAAATTATGTTGAATCGTTTGAGAAATTACCAGGTTTTTTATACGCCTTACAATTTTACAATCCTGGTTCAGTTTATGATTTTGTGCTTGAGGATACTCATATTCCTCATGTGAAGCAATTTAAAAGGGTTTTTTGGAGCTTTAAACCTGCAATCGACGATTTGAACCACTGCAAGCCTATTATGTTGATCGATGGAACATTTTTT
Organism: Excoecaria agallocha; assembly: GCA_037975025.1. Lineage (NCBI taxonomy): Eukaryota > Viridiplantae > Streptophyta > Magnoliopsida > Malpighiales > Euphorbiaceae > Excoecaria > Excoecaria agallocha. The sequence goes on from JBBPFJ010000126.1 coordinate 393,005, forward strand.
ATGGGAAAGTTTTACCAGACACTGCTAGTAGCAAGCTCTGTTGATGGGAACAACATGTTATTTTCGATTGCATTTGCAGTCGTTGAGTCTGAGAATAAGTCCAGTTGGGCTTGGTTCATGAATTTAATTCAAAAATATGTCACCTAACATGTTGGTATAACTATTATATCAGATCGACATGCTAGAATCATAGCAGTGTTCCGTGATGAACGGAGTGGTTGGAATGAACCTCTTGCATTTCACAGGATATGTCTTTGTCACTTTGTCAGCAATTACAACACACATCATAGAAAGCCCACAATTAAAAATTTGCTCTACAATGCTGGTGCATATTATTTATTATAGTTCGATACAGTGATTTGTTTATAATTGTGAATTTCATTATTGTCAGGTAATAACTATGAGAAGCATAAATTCAACAAGCAAATGGAGGAGATAAAATAACTGGATGAGGAGTCATACAACTGGGTAATGAGGGTACCTTTGGAGCGATGGACTTTAGCAGAAGATGGTGGCTATCGATATGGACATACCACAACAAATATAGCTAAGAGTGTCAATAGTGCCTTGGAAGGTGTTCGAATGATGCCCATCACTGCTATAGTCGAACACATTTTTGGTCAACTAGTAAAATTTCATGACCAAAGAAGGGGTTTGTACATGACGAAATTGGGTCAAGGCAAGCGGTTCACTCCGAAATGTGTTGAAGTTATGAACAAGCACGCTTTTAAGGCGCGAGAACATACGATGGTTGATTATGAAAGTCGGTACAAATTATTTCGAGTCATAGCTGGGTGAACACATGCTGAAAATGCTAAAATTGACACTTACATATTGAGTCTTGACAAGCGCAAATGTGAGTGTGGTAAATTTCAAGGTACAAAAATGCCATGTTCTCACACAATTGCAGCATGCATGCATAAACATATCGATATGTACACGTTTATTGATTCGTGTTATAGCATTATCGAGGCCCTAAAATGCTATGAATGAAGATTCCATCTGATGAGTCACAGGGCAACTTGGCCTGAATATTATGGTCTTAAAATTATACCTGATATGGCTTTACAGAGAAAGAAAGGCCGACCTAAAACAACAAGAATTATGAATGAGATGGATCGAAGCGAATCTCGACACATTGCACATTGCAACATTTGTGGTAATGCGGGACACAATAAAAAGACATGTCCTAATCGAGCTGGATCATCAAATGAAGGCACTAAAAGTTATAATTATTAAATGAGTTATTTCGTTATTATATGTACCTCGTATTGACTAAAAGTAATGTAATTGATATAAATATTAAATTAGTACTTATCAAATGAAATGGTTTATTTATTTATAATAAAAGTTCATAATTCATACAGTACCATGCTAAAAAAAACTATCAAAAATGACTAAAAGGGTTTTGCACAGTAGGATCAGGCTGTGAATTATCGAAATCGCTGCCAAATACCGATTGATCAGAAAAACCTGACTTTCCATGACATTAGGATCGGCCAATAGTTGGTCAAAAAATTCATCACGCCCAACATTAGTTTCCACTTCTCCAGGTATATTGTACGGCTGAAGTACATCTGCATATCCTGTAGGATCTTGTTCGGATACACTAACATTTAAGTCAACATTAAATCTTGAAGGTCCTGCTTTTGTATCATAAAATGAATGTTGACTAAAGTTATACATGCCAAATAAAGTGGAACTCCCCTGATAATCATATGGCCATGACATGGGCTGAGGGACCTGGCTGACCCCTAATGGAGGCGAAATTGAGGGTACCAGCCTCCGTCTTTCTGCCATACCTCTTCTGCTCCTTCTTGATTGGCAAAAATCTACAAATGGTACAGACATAGGATGAATTTGTACTGGATCTGGTATAGGCTGACGTGGATAATCATGAGTTGTTCTCTCAAAGGCTCCAACTGCTCCCAAAATCGTTCCCGATGTTAATCAAAAATCACCACTTTGCATTGACGATGATGCAATGTCACTATGATAAAGATGTTCAGGTTCATCAGCCTACATATAATAAAAAAATTATTATCAATATATAATCATCTAGTCTAATATATACTGAAAATTACTTTAAAAATCAATTGGCGTCACTTACTGCTGCTCCATAGGATGCTCCTTCAGGGATTATCCACCGTCTTGTTCTTAGTATGTACCACTGCATGTATGGTGATCTTATATGCAATGGATCCCTCAAGATAGGACCACCAATAACCCTATGCAGTCGATTATTCCATTCAAATATGAAATTAGAAAATTTCATATCCCAATTATGGTCATGATTTCCTCTCAATTCAATTGAATGTAAGCTATCATCAATTAATGGTGGACCGGGTATGTGTTGATCCATGCCAAATTGACAAAGACAGCGATTTGGATGGTGCCACTCGATGATATTAAAACATATCAAAGGGATGATTGATCTCAAAATTTGTTGTCCATTTGTACAATATGACGGCAATAGATGTATAAGATGGAATATGACATGGTATGAATGTGATGATAGCACAGCGAAAAAACAAAAATTTTTATCATACATACCATACAATTCCAAAGCAAGGAACGAAACATACAATTTTAGGGTTGTAGAACTTACAACTTAAGATGCACTTCAATATTTTGGTTTTGATGATGACCAACAATCAAGAAGGATATATCAACCTTTGATCCTCTCCACCAATGCCAAAAGAATAGCCTTTACGCCACTCTTCTCTATATTCACACACGAAATCACAAAGATAGCTTAAAATTGAGATTACTAGCTCTCACTTCAAGTATTGTGTATTTGCAATGGGTTTAAGCTACAAGATTTAATCTTATACTTTTTTAAGATGCTATAGACATCCAAGAACACAAGAGAATGAAGGATTTTATTTCTTCTTGAGAAATTCGGCCAAAAGAAAAATCTTGAGAGAGAGATGATTTTCACGCCAAAACCAAAGGAAAAGCTAGGTTTTCTTTTTCTCTCTCATTCAATATATATCAATTTATTTTTTAAGTGATAAATCTAAAATCTACTACCTCTAAATAAATAATCTTAGCCTTTATCACTTAATTAAAACAAGTAATATATATTGATAAAAACTCCTTTGATTTAATCCAAGATAAAAAGATAAGACATATAAATCAAATAAACCACTTAATTAAATAATACATGTGCCGAAATTCCTTTAATTTTTCTCTAGGAATTTCGGCCACTAATATCCCTATTTAAGTGATTTAATTTGATCATAAGTCTTTTAGGTTTTAATACTCAATTAATTAAATTAATACAAGACATTTAATTAATTGAAATTAAATCTTGTGGGCTGAATTTCTCTCTCTCATGGGCCAAGGTCCAATAGCAATCTTATAACCCATTTCACACATTAATTTGAATTTAATTAAAAGCCCAAATTAATGCCTAATACTTAATTTAATTATTTTAAGCCCAATGCTTTGTGTGTGATCCTATAGGTCCATTTAATGTTGGCAATGAATTAATTCAAAGGCTATAAATATTCTCTAGCAAGATATTATAGCATTCCAAATTAAATGAAAACGCATATGGCATTTAGTGACCTAATGTAATTTTGCACAGTCCCTTACCCAAAAATATCAGAATTAATATAAGGCATGGAACTAGTCATCCTTATATATATTAATTCCTTTCTTGATATTCCAGTGACACTGAACTCTCAGATAAATAATGATTACTCATTATTTCATCTCGGTATGGCCATACACTTCTCAGTTCACTAATCAAGTGGCCGATGATATTTTCTCTCTTATAGAGAGGGGTAATCCCTTCACTTCTCTCATGCTCTCTAACATGAATCAATGTATACCCAAGCATACCCGTACTTGTCACTCTATTACGAGCACGTTCGGTGTATGTCAAAGCACACAGTAATTCATAAAGAGTTTTATAGAGATTTTAGGTCTAAGAACTCCGATACAAAACTTGCATATGAGAAACACTTATGACTTGTACCATGTAGTGTTCTCATGAGTGGATCAAATCCAGATACCATGTTCTAAACATGTATCTATGATCTCTGATTGACACTCTTGTCCTTATGATCCGTAAGACAGAACTCAACTTATCAGAGAGAGCATACTAGTCTTAATTCATTGTTATTCCCATAACAATGACTGACTAAGGATATTTAGAATGAAGTCTCATTTGTTTTAAGGTCTTACAACCATGTGCCTCACACATGATAACTTAAACTGAAACAACATTCTTGGATAGTTCTATCTATTGATATGCACAGGAATACAATAGATAAAACAAATGCCTCATTTTATTAATTAAAGTATTTTATTACAATGTATTGGGGCTAGGGCTTACACTAACAATCTCCCACTAGCACTAGTCCCAATTGGGCATAGCCCTAAGACCGAATGCTCTCAAATGAGCTTCGTGCATATTTGGACACAACTGTTTCGTCAAAGGATCTGATACATTGTCTTCACTTGCTATCTTGCTAACCTTGACGTCCCCACGATCAATGATCTTTTTGATCAGGTGGTACCTCCTGAGTATGTGTTTGGATTTCTGGTGTGATCGGGGCTCCTTGGCCTATGCGATGGCCCGATTGTTGTCACAGAAAATTTCTGATGGATCTAGGATGCTTGGGACCACTCCTAATCCAGAAATGAAATTTTTAATCCAAACAGCCTCTTTTGCAGCCTTACTTGCTGCAATATACTCAGATTCTGTAGTTGAGTCGGCAACGGACTCTTGCTTTGAGCTTCTCCAGCTGACAGCACCACCGTTCAAAACAAAAACAAACCCAGATTGCGATCTAGAATCCTGAGTGCTGGTCTAAAAAGCAGCGTCGGCATAACCTTGTATGACGAGCTCTTCTTGACCACCATACACCAAGAAGTGATTCTTAGTCCTTCGCAGGTACTTCAAAATCCCTTTTACAGCAAACCAGTGCTTCTCACCAGGGTCTTGCTGAAACCTACTAGTTATACTTAGTGCATGAGCAACATCCAACCTAGTACATAACATAGCGTACATGATAAATCCAATAGCAGATGCATATGGAATTCTACTCATGTTGTCCCTTTCCTCTTTGGTTTTAAGGCGCTGTTCTTTAGTCAAAGGAACTCCCAAAGCCAAAGGTATGTACCCTTTCTTTGAGTCTCCCATACTAAAAAGCTTTAGTACTTTGTCTATGTACTTTTCTTGACTTAGTCCTAAGAGCCGATTCGATCTATCTCTATAGATTCGAATATCAAGTATTGTCTCGGCTTCACCTAAGTCTTTCATTGAGAAACATTCTCCTAACCATTGATTAACCTTTTACAATGTTGGAATGTCATTCCCAATGAGAAGGATGTCGTCCACATATAGGACCAGAAATACTACTATGCTCCCACTAACCTTCTTGTACACACAAGGCTCATCTTCGTTCTTGATGAAGTCAAATTCTTTGACTGGCTCATCAAAACGAAGATTCCAACTTCGGGATGCTTGCTTTAATCCATAAATGGATTTTTGAAGCTTGCAAACCTTCTTAGGATGCTTGGGATTGACAAAACCTTCAGGTTGTGTCATATACACATCCTCAAGTAAATGTCCGTTGAGGAAAGCAGTTTTGACATCCATTTTCCATATCTCATAATCATGATATGCAGCTATGGCAAGCAAGATCCTAATGGACTTGAGCATGACTACAGGCGAAAAGGTCTCGTCATAGTCTACACTATGAGTTTGTCGAAAACCTTTTGCTTCTAGTCTACCTTTGTAGGTCTTATCATCTTTGAGTTTGAATAGCCACTTGCATTCAATTACCTTCACACCTTCTGGTTGATCAACCAAGGTCCAAACCTGGTTATCGTACATTGATTGCATCTCGAATTTCATGGCTTCAAGCCAATTTTCCGAGTCTGGGCTTTCAATAGCTTCTCCATAGGTAGTAGGATCCTCACGATCTACTAACTCAATAGTGTCACTGTCAGTGATTAGAAATCCATATCTCTCAATCTCCTGACGTACCCTACCGGACCTTCTAGGTACTTGTGTAATGGGTTCATATTCCACAACTAGTTGTGAACTTGATCCCACTTCCAACTCATCCTCTATAGGAGCTTGTGGCACTTGAATTTCTCCAAGTTCTACTTTATCCCACTGTCTTTCTTGAGAAGGAACTCCTTTTCCAAGAAAACAGCCTTGCGAGTAACAAATACTTTGTTCTCTGCTTGTGAGTAAAAGTAGTATCCCTTTGTTTCTTTGGGATAACCCACAAACAAGTAGACAGTAGATTTGGACTCTAGTTTGTCAAATGTTAATTTCTTAACATGTGTTTCACAGCCCCAAATCCTGAGAAACAACATATTGGGTTCTTTCCCAGTCCATACCTCGTATGGTGTCTTCTCAACTACTTTAGTTGGAGTACATTTTAATAGAAACGCAGCAGTTTCTAATGCATAACCCCAAAAAGAGATAGGAAGATTAGCTTGACTCATCATAGATCGAACCATGTCTAACAGAGTTTGATTTCTCCTTTCGGACACACCATTCCATTGTGGCGTTCCGGGAGGAGTGAGCTGTGAAATAATACCACACTCTTTTAGATGACTGTCAAATTCTTGGCTTAAATATTCGCCACCTTGATCTGATCGAATGGCTTTTATACTTTTGCCAAGTTGTTTTTCTACTTCGTTCTTAAACTCTTTGAATTTCTCAAAAGTTTTAGATTTGTACTTCATTAGATAGACATAGCCATATCTACTAAAGTCATCTGTTAACGTCACGAAGTAGCTAAAACCACCTCTAGCTTGTGTACTTAATGGTCCACATACATCGGTATGTATTAGTTCCAATAAGCCATTAGTTCTTTCACCTTTCTTGTTAAAAGGACTCTTTGTCATTTTTCTATGCAAACATGGCTCGCATGTATCATAAGACTCTAAGTCGAATGACCCGAGCACTCCAGTTTTGTGAAGTCTTGAAATGCGTTTTTCATTTGCATGTCCTAAACGACAATGCCAGAAGTAAGTAGGGTTCAATTCATTTGATTTAACCCTCTTTGTATTAATGTTGTATATGGACTCTTTGTTTTGTAAATTAAGGATATAAAGGCCATTTTGCAACATGGCATTGCCATAAAAAATGCCTTGGCGACGAATATGAGCATTGCCATTTTTAATAACAAAATTAAATTCATCCAAATCCAAACATGGAACTGAAATAATGTTTCTGCTTATAGCAGGCACATAATAACAATTTTTCAAAACTAAACAAAGTCTGAAAGGTAAAGTGAGTTGATAGTCGCCTATCTCCATGGCAGCAACTCGTGCTCCATTCCCCACACGGAGGTCCACTTCATTCTTCCCAAGTAACCGCCTATTTCTTAGCCCCTGCACATTTGAACAAATGTGAGAACCACAACCGGTATCCAATACCCAAGTGGTAGAAATAGAAAGGTTAATCTCAACAACAAAAATACCAGAAATGGACGCCTTAGCTCCATTCTTCTTTTGTTCTTCCTTGAAGAGAGCGTAATTCTTCCTCTAATGCCCTATCTTGTTGCAATGGAAGCAAGTGTTCTCACTCTCTTTGAGCTTCTGTGCCTTGGGCTTGGATTGGCCCTGAGGTACACTCCCACTTGACTTGAACCGAGCCAGGTCATTCTTGGGTTTTGCCTTTCCCTTTTCCTTTCCCTTAGCGGGTCCCTTTTTAATGCCCCCTTGAACCATCAATACGGGATTGGTCTTTCGAATGTTCTCTTCAGCATTCTTAAGCATCCCATGAAGCTCAGTGACTGACTTGTTCATTGCATGCATGTTATAATTCATCAGAAATGGATCATAATCATCATTCAATGATCCTAAGATCAAGTCAGTGGCCAATTCCTTTGGCACTTATACCTCAAGATTCTCAAGAGTATCAAGATACCCTTTCATCTTGAGTACATGGGTACTAACAGGAGTACCCGCAGCCATCTTACAAGAAATCAAGGCCTTTGTTGTCACGAACCTCTCGTGACGAGCTTGCTCTTGGAACATCTCCTTGAGGTGCATCATGATCGCATAAGCCTCTTAGTCCATAAATTGCTTTTGCAAATCAGGCACCATAGTGGCCAGCATCAGATAGGTCACATCATTGGAGTCGCTCTTCTTGGTCTCAAAAGTTTCCTTTTGAACCGCAGAGGCGTTCCTAGCAGGTTCTTCAGGCAAGGGTGCATCCAATACATACGACTTTTTCTCTTGCTTAAGAAATATTCTTAAGTTTCGAGACCAGTCTATGAAATTGGTGCCATTCAATTTGTCCTTTTCAAGGACCGATCGCAATGAGAAATTATTGTTTGAAGATGCCATTTTCAATCTACAATGAAATTTAGCAAGATTAAATGAGGTCTTATTTATAATCCCACAAACCGAATTAATATCCCTTTAAATAATTCGCGTTAGTGATTTAATGTGGGCCAAGATCCACTTTTCACAATAACTTATTAGTCATGCTGAGCTTGTATACCTAACAAGTTAAGTTACTTAGGTAGGAAAACTCCAATCATGTCTCGTACATGACTCTTGGATCAAATGGGCTAACATCTTAAGATGTTATATCACAAACTCATTTATTAGTTGCCTAGGTCCGGGCATCCCTTTCCATGTTAAGTCCAACCTACATTCACAACCCATGCCTCATAAAGATAATCGGGTGCATCTAGGACTCCTAGTCTATGTGACCGATGATCGATGCCTTGACGTGTTTTAAATTAGGAAGGCAACTTTGTGACTTACTATTTTTTAGGAATTCATTTTATTACGGCTTACATGGCATACGCTTTGTCATCCATACATAGCATGCATATATATATATATATATAATTGCATAAAGTAAAGCGTGACAAACATGGGCCCAAAAACCTACAACTAAAATTCTATACTATTACATAAGAATCTTCGAGTTGGGCTTCTCCACTCCGGTGGGCTTCATCTTGATTTACAAAGTCTTCAAGTAAATTATATTCTAAGAAATAAATGAAACTTTTACAATAATACATAATGGCTCGCAGTCCATATTTAATTACAAAAACCCAGGGCCAATGAATGCACCATGCATATCCATTCATCACACCAAACAAGCAAATAAATATACATAACATTCATGGATCAAATAAAGTCGAATTTTAATTAATTTAGCCAAGCCCATTAATGGAAATTGTGTACTTGAAACTTTAAGAGATGACCTCGTGATGGGCCTGGGCCGAAGCCCAATGGACTAAATCATCTTATTAAATAAGTTCTCTTAAAAGCCCAAAACACAAACTAGTTAGATTTGTGCCATAAATCAACTCTAGTATAATTTCCAATTTTGCCATTTTTAATTTTATGTCATACAGCCCATAAAAATTAAAAATACATATAATATGTAACAACATGAATTAAAACATATAATCATGAAGAACATATATATAAGTCACGGCATACATGCAAAAACAAACAAACAACAAAAACTAGTTGTTTAATGCTTATGTAATGCCATAAAATGCACAAAAATTTAAATCAATTTTATGAGTCATTTAATAATTTAAATAAGGTCATAAATATTGATTTAATATTCTGTACCAATCTGATCTAAATGTGTTTTTACCATTTTAATCAAAACAAAACAAACAATGTTGATTAAACATGTAACAAATACAAACTAGTCATAGTTTTAAGTGATTTTACAATTAAATTGTCATGGACCAGAATTAAAACCAAATTTAAAATATGTCCAGACCTGATATTTAATCTTTAAAAATCACTTACAAACATGCCAAAATCATTTTTACATTTAATATTGAAAACTAGTTGTTAAACCAACAATTAACATGCCAACTAGCACCTAGTTTTAATATTAACATGTACCATCAGGTATTATCAATTAAATCCGACCATTAACAGCTCCTAGAACATCTTAGGACAGTATATTAACATGTCATATTAATTATAATACCTATCTAATCAATTAAAATCGTTTTTACACCAAAACAATGCAAAAAAACTCAAAACAGAAAATTTCAGCATTGCATGTTTTCAAAATAACGATTTTTAATTAATTTTTTCATGCATATAAAGCACTAAAATAAGCATGTTTAGGCTCTGATACCACTGATGGAATATGACATGGTATGAATGTGATGATAGCACAGCGGAAAAACAAAAATTTTTATCATACATACCATACAATTCCAAAGCAAGGAACGAAACATACAATTTTAGGGTTGTAGAAATTACAACTTAAGATGCACTTCAATATTTTGGTTTTGATGATGACCAACAATCAAGAAGGATATATCAACCTTTGATCCTCTCCACCAATGCCAAAAGAACAGCCTTTACGCCACTCTTCTCTATGTTCACACACGCAATCACAAAGATAGCTTAAAATTGAGATTGCTAGCTCTCACTTTAAGTATTGTGTATTTGCAATGGGTTTAAGCTACAAGATTTAATCTTATACTTCTTTAAGATGCTATAGACATCTAAGAACACAAGAGAATGAAGGAGTTTATTTCTTCTTGAGAAATTCGGCCAAAAGAAAAATCTTGAGAGAGAGAGATGATTTTCACGCCAAAATCAAAGGAAAAGCTAGGTTTTCTTTTTCTCTCTCATTCAATATATATCAATTTATTTTTTAAGTGATAAATCTAAAATCTACTACCTCTAGATAAATAATCTTAGCCTTTATCACTTAATTAAAACAAGTAATATATATTGATAAAAACTCCTCTGATTTAATCCAAGATAAAAAAGATAAGACATATAAATCAAATAAACCACTTAATTAAATAATACATGTGCCGAAATTCCTTTAATTTTTCTCTAGGAATTTCGGCCACTAATATCCCTATTTAAGTGATTTAATTTGATCATAAGTCTTTTAGGCTTTAATAATCAATTAATTAAATTAATATAAGACATTTAATTAATTGAAATTAAACCTTGTGGGCTGAATTTCTCTCTCTCATAGGCCAAGGTCCAATAGAATTCTTATAACCCATTGCACACATTAATTTGAATTTAATTAAAAGCCCAAATTAATGTCCAATACTTAATTTAATTATTTTAAGCTCAATGCTTTATGTGCGATCCTATAGTTCCATTTAATGTCGGCAATGAATTAATGAATTAATTCAAAGGCTATAAATATTCTCTAGTAAGATATTACAGCATTTCAAATTAAATGAAAATGCATATGGCATTTAGTGACCTAATGCAATTTTGCACAGTCCCTTACCCAAAAATATCATAATTAATATAAGGCATGGAACTAGTCATCCTTATATATATTAATTACTTTCTTGATATTCCAGTGACACTGAACTCTCAGATAAATAATGATTACTCATTATTTCATCTCGGTATGGCCATACACTTCTCAGTTCACTGATCAAGTGGCCGATGATATTTTCTCTCTTATAAAGAGGGGTAATCCCTTCACTTCTCTCATGCTCTCTAACATGAATCAATGTATACCCAAGCATACCCGTACTTGTCACTCTATTACGAGCACGTTAGGTGTATGTCAAAGCACACAGTAATTCATAAAGAGTTTCATAGAGATTTTAGGTCTAAGAACTCTAATACAAAACTTGCATATGAGAAACACTTATGACTTATACCATGTAGTGTTCTCATGAGTGGATCAAATCCAGATACCATGTTCTAAACATGTATCTATGATCTCTAATTGACACTCTTGTCCTTATGATCCGTAAGATAGAACTCAACTTATCAGAGAGAGCATACTAGTCTTAATTCATTGTTATTTCCATAACAATGACTGACTAGGGATATTTAGAATGAAGTCTCATTTGTTTCAAGGTCTTACAACCATATGCCTCACACATGATAACTTAAACTGAAACAACATTCTTGGATAGTTCTATCTATTGATATGCATAGGAATACAATAGATAAAACAAATACCTCATTTTATTAATTAAAGTGTTTTATTACAATGTATTGGGGCTAGGGCTTACACTAACAGTATAACATGCTTGTATGGTTCCCAATCAAACTAAAGAAATATAAATAATAAGTACAAATAGTTTAATCAATATAAATACACATTATTTATTATAATTACATTTTTAAAATATCATATTGTTACCTGATCTGCATGCTGAGTGTCTAACTCGACTTGAAATCTATGCACATCTTTTCTATTATTATTGGTTAGATCAATAGGATATCGCCACCTAAAATTAAATAATTCATTGCTTCAGCATAATATTAAATTGAATTTAAAAATATATATGTATATATTCATTTTAAAATTAATTAATTTATTTAAATTATACAATATATTAATTTTACCTATACCCATATGGCGTCCTCTGATCCAGCATAACTTCATCTCTAAATGGGGGACGAAACTGGGGCAATCTTTCCCATGCCCACATCTGCAATAATTATTGATATCCACCAATCTCGTGACAATCTGGCCGTGTACCGCGACACAACTCCCTATACAGCCATCCTAAAAAAGCTGAACCCCAACTATAATTGCCCACCTCATCTAAATCCTCTAACAGGGGAAGCCACATCAAATGTATAAAATTGTTAGATTGACCTGGAAACAACAACCCACCAATGCAACGTAATAGCCATGCACGTATATAGCATTGAATTTGATAATCAGTTGCATCGGGTGGAAGAAAATCAAAAGTTATCGACAACCAAGTCATTTTAACAAATCTTCCTCTTATAGCATCATCGGGTGGGATTTGTCCTAGAAGCTGGCAACAGACAGCTCGCCAATCAAATACTAGACTGCTCGTCACCGGACGCCCTTCAATTGGTAAACCAGTTAGTATTTCAATATCTTGCAAAGTGATGGTGGTCTCACCAACTGTGAGGTGAAACGTGTGAGTCTCCGGTCTCCACCTTTCTATAAGAGTAGTCATTAAATTCACATTTACCTGCATTGCCCCAATTTGAGACACTCCATAAAACCCAGTCATTCTCAAATACGGTATAATTCTTGGGTCAATGTTCATATAATGGGACTCTACACTACCTCTTCGAGCAAATAATACATTACGTGCCACCTGATATATATAAATTAAACGTCATAAATATATGTAAACTAATATGCAGTTAAATAATTCGTAGAACAAAAATATTACATTGTTATTCCAAACTGCATTAGCGCGATGTTTATCTTTTAATTTTAATAGATCATTTATGCGGGGTCCTGAATTTATAAAATATTGATTTTGCAACTGCTCCATATTTTTTTATCTTGCATTTAAATATAACAACAAAAAAATTAATAAATATGTAACTAAGTAAATATCACATAAATTTAAATTTTACTTACAAAATGTCAACAAACTAACATTCAATACAAATTCATTTAATATTTAAATAATTATATTACATAATATTTTTAACGGCATAATATATCAAAGTAAAATATAACTAACATAAAATTATAAATTATAAATACGTTAACATAATTTTTACTATATAAAATTTCTTCTAAATTTCATTGTACATTAAAAATGATAATATATTATTAAAATTTATTTTAACTAAGATAATATTAACAATACTTATGATAAAAATTCAATATATTTTCTATTATTTTAACTAAGATAATATTAACAATACTTATGATAAATATTCTGAATAATAATATTCTCTATTATTTTTTATTATCATTATTTTATATTTATGATAAATATTCAATATATTATAACAAATTAAATCTACATTTCAAAATCTAACATAATAAATCAATATATCAACATACTATTTTTGATAATTTTACAATAAATTTGACATTAACACTTTCTAAATAATTAAATAAATACATATAAATATATATATATATATATATATATATATATATATATATATATAATTTATATTTACATATAAATATAAATAATTACAACTAATATAAATTTACCTTGTTGCCTTGATATACGACAGGAGAGGAGAAGCAAAACCAAAATGAGAGGAGAAGCAAAACAATAAGGAAAAGAAGGAGAAAAAAACCAAAAAAAAATGAATAAAGATGAAGGCATTTTGCAAATAAATATCGGGCTCCCATGCAAAAATTCCTATTCATCGTGCATTGAAGGTGGCAGAAGACTGCCTATTCCCGCAGTGGACTGTTGCGGGAATAGGTGGTCGTCTGACCCCCTCTGCTGCCTCGTCGTCCACGCCACCACTCGTCGATCACCGTGCCTTCCATTCCCGTAGGCTGACATTGCGAGAATGGGACCTCCACACCATTTTTCCAATTTCTCACAAACACACACCATCCACCCAAATAACTA
>JBBPFJ010000127.1:0-58033 GCA_037975025.1 Excoecaria agallocha
GCTCAGATAATCAAATTATTAAAAACCAGAATTATTTTATTTTTGCTATCTTTTTGTTTCCATTCATTTTATTTTTGCCATTTCTCTCCTATCTTGTCATATAAGTAATATGCATTCCTCTCTCTACCCTTCTACCCATAGACATCCACCCTCCAATCACACACCAAGAGACAATTTGATACCATGAGATTATCACATATAACCATAGCCAAGCTTATATATGCCTTGAATAAACAATGTCGCATTGGACAAGTCAAGGCTTTAACTTGGCGTTGTTTGAGCTTTTATCCTGTAAAATTTTGTATGCGGCAGCTTTTCTTCCTTGGAATCTAGTCTTGAACATATGACTACATACCAAATAAATACTTCCATAGAAGCACCAAACCACTCAAATCTTTGTCCCACTCTAGGCACTACTTAATGCAGACAAATTTAACCCAGTTATTGAGCAAAGGATGTCATTTATCTGAAATATTTTCTCAACATCAACAGCATGTTTAGAATAATGATGTATCGGGTGCCACAAAATCTCTCGATAGTAGTAGTGAAGTGGTCAAAAAATAAGATGCTAAAAGAATGCATGTGAATCACAATATTGAGTATCCAGAACTAATTCTGGAATTAAATCCGAAGTAATACTAGGACTAGATATGAGGTAAAGGCAGTATTATTGACCAGAAGTAAGTTCTCAAGCATTCTTTGAGACACCAAGATAAAGCAAGTATATGCTAGAAGAGAAAGCTTGTCACTATTTTTGGTTTGCAGTTAACTCGCCATAAGCAGGAGGATTTGCAATAATTGCCTGGGCTCTAAAAGGCACACCAGTTTCAGCATCTGGTTCTGTGCATGCTGGAAGTAGAGACTCGATAATTGCTTTCAGCTGCTTCCTTTGTGTGGTTATTTCTCCTGGTCCTGATGGGATGAAACCTTTATTTCTGGCCATATCTAAAATTTGAAAAAGCTCTCATTTAGTACTGTAACAGAGTCGTTTTGCCCATGTTTATCCAAAGAAATTTTAGCATGATGAGATTTTAACTTGAGGTTTACAGAAAAGCTAATGCTTAAAAACACAATAACAAATTGAAGCATGTACTACATTTTGGTGCATTTCACTACCAGATCCCAGATATTACATTTACAAAAATAAAATAAAAAAAAAGGAGAAAAATGAGCCAGAAGGAAAAGGTCCACTGGCCCCTCTCCAACATGGGCTAGCCTTACATGAGGAACCCACCCTTTGTTGGAGGACAAGCCCAGGCACCGGTCTGAGGTAAAACTTCCTCCAGATAGAAATTCTATTCTAATGAAACCATAATAGGAAGGAATTCACAGATTAGGGACCTCTTACATCTAGCCAATACTAGAGGATCGCCACCAAGGGGATAAAATTCTATACCAGCTGATCTTACAAAACTGCGGAAGTTAGTATGAGTTGCTAATCTAACATGATGACCAAATTCCTGCAATAGAATATTCAATCATTAGAGCTACATAAAATTATAATTAGACAATACACACATTTATTTAACCATTTTACAGGAATCAGGGACAAATATTTATGATTACCTACAACAGTGTAAAGAAAAAGGCAGGACTCTCATAAAGAAGCATATATTTATAAAAGATTATTTCAGTCTATTCCTTTTACAAAAGACTATCACAGCAAAGAATGAATGATTAAAACAACAAAATCAATGGTTATGGTGATATGAAAACACAAATAACAAAGCAAAAACAGTAGAACAAACTAATCAATAAATCACTGTGAACATGCCTGAAGTCTTTTTGCCATAGCAAGAAAAGGCTGTACATCTCCTCTTGTTCCAACCACAAGAATGGCAATTTTCAACCTTGGAATTGATTTATTGGATGACTCAACACTATCATCAACATAGAAAGATGTCCCATCAACTGAGCGCAGCTCCAATAATTCAGTAGCAACGGGGGTACTTTTATCAATATCAACTTCCACAGTTCCATCACTTTGGATCCTCACTAGCTCGATAATTAGTTTTTTCTGAAGAGCAATACAGGAAAGCATCATGATCAATAAAGAGAAAATATTACCTGAACCACAAAGGCAGAAGTAGAAGTTGAGGCAAAGGTGAACATGATAACTTGTGGTACAAGTTCCTCAACAGACCCTTCATAGATTAACAGACTAAAAATGACCATAATTTCAGATTTGATTATGATAGAAAATCAGGTAGCACGTGGGGCAAGAGGTTTTGTTTATGAGATAACAATATGGAAAATAAAAAATGTATGATGCCATGATAATGTTTTGAATAGGCTGACAAGGGGTATGGAAGCAGGAAGGACTACATCATTCAAGATAAAACAAGTCGTGACAATGCATATTACATGTAAAATCCAGCATACTGAGGCAAGCTCTTAATTATTGGTGCTATATACATTGGCATGCAGAAAGCATATCCTAAATAAGTTGTATGTATGCTGGGAAAAATCTATAACCAGGTACAAGCTAGAGAACTTGCAGGCACTGCTAATTACCTTTTCTTTATCTGAAAGTTTATCCAATTTTAGCTCATACCAAGGCCTCTTCTCTGTCATGGATCTATAGAATGTAATATCATGGTCATCTATCAATGGATCTCTGTGAGTCCTAACTGGCGCAGTAGTGCAGTGACTTAAGCCTTCAAGATTAAATGATTTAGCATCAGAAAACAAGTTAACAAACTCTATTACATGTAATAATAATATTGAAACGGAAGATAAGCTCTGCAGATTTCAACTAGCAACTTATAGAGAAGATGAAAAATAGAAAATTAGTTTAGCACAATAACTATTTCACACATTTAAAGAAGAAGCCAAATGTACAAATATTGTATTTCACCAACAAAAATCAAGGAATTTAAATTCATATGCACAAAAAATAACTGCAATCACAAAAGACTAAGAGAATAAAATATGAAATTCTAATTTTCTTTTCTGGGCATAGGATGCATGAACAATTTTTAAACAAGCATCATAAAATTTTATGGGTGAACGTATAGTTTGTCAATTATTGACTAATAACATCTCTTGTCCTTTATTTTCTTCTCCATGACCTTTACTTTCTTCTTCATGAAAGAAATAATAGGAAGGATTCTATAAAAGCCAAAAGTAGCTAATTTTGAATGCAATTGATAGACTCAAGAACTAGCAAAGCTATGCCAAGAATCAAAAGAGATGGTTCGCATAGATGTATCCCCTAGCCAAAATGCCTCGTAAATATCTGAAACTATTGTTCTCCCTCTGTCTTAGCATATAATTGCATGGTTTCTTGTGGATGAATTACATTGCTAGAATAAACCGTGAGCATAGCCCAATTCTTTGTGTATGACACACAAAAGTAGCTTCTAAGTTGGGTTATTTCACATATATCATGTGCTCTTCTGGTTTATTCCAGATGAGACCTTAGGTAAGTGACTAGACATCAGAATCAAAATCTCAAAATTTTAAGTGACATTCAAGAACTTTTTCCACATGCAACTGAGCAAAAAAATTACTTGAATGATGATTTTCAAACTGAGTGAAGAAAAAGGAAGTTGTATGGCAACAAATTGAAGCAGAATATGCAAGTCTTGAAATGCAGTGTAAATGACAGGAATCCTATCATTGAACTTCTCAATGAACCAAGGTACAATGTAACAATGTTGGAGCATCTGTAATTAAATCTTTAGTCCATTATGACAATGAAAACAGGATTGAAAACCCAATTGTCATTAGATTTAGAATAAAGTATCAATTGCTACCCTAAAGATTTCAATTGAAGCAAAAGAAACTAAAATCTGAGATGGGAAGGAAGACCAAACCTTGATGGTATGATGAGGTAGCATTCAGATCTTTTGATTGAGAAGTCTCTGGAACTGATGGGAACTGCCCTGAACTTGTCTCCTGATTTTGTGTTTCTTCAAAAAGACCTGTCTTTGTGTTTCCTGAATTCTCCTCCAATTGTTTGACTTCTTGAAAAGGACTTGCTTCAAATTGTGCATAGGAAGAAACATATTCTACCCCGACTGATCCATCAACACCGCTAGTCTGCTCAAAGCTCTTATTTATTTCCTGACTGCCTAGAAGCCTTTCCTCTTCTGAATTCATCAACGGATGACCAACACCATTGCTTCCCATTTCATCAAATGTTCAGCCTCAATGGAGCAACAACAGCAGATCAATAAATCTGACACCCAAATCCTTTAATTTATCAAAAAGAAAATGTTGATGTCTGCTAATTAATCAACAAGTAAATATTACAAGGAGCACTATTCTAACACCCGCCAACAACAATTCTCAAAGATTGCAGCTAATAACTAATTCACATTGACAATCAAACATAACCCATGCGTCCCGCAAATCTTAAACCCGTATACTAATTTTTTATCTCTCATGGGATTCGAGCTATAAACACAAAAACCTATATTCTCATTAAACGCACAAGTCTAAAACCCTTATGCCAGCTCTCCGCATCATCAAACTTCTCAGACTACACTCTACAGCTCCATTAAAATAATAATAATAATAATAATAATAATAATAATAATAATAAAGAACAAAAATCCCTAAAATCAAATGAACCAAGGAAACTAGAATTTCCAACGAAACGTCAACTACTATTCAATAATTTGAATTCTTGAATTTACAAGGGAAGGGAATACAAAAACAGACAAATACAGGGTGGATAGAGGTCAAAGTCCAAAAAGAAGCTGGGAACTAAAGCTTTTAGACTATTAAGAATACACTAAAACAAACAAACAAGCAAGAAAACTGCCACACCCACCAGTCAATTGCAACACAAAGAACGTTAGGTAAGCACGAATTGCAACTCTAAACTCGTTTATTTAAAAAAGCAATGAAGCTAAAAATAGTTAACGAATCACGATTAGCACGAGGCAAGGCAAACACGCAAAACCCACACCAATATCAAAACCAACAATATTCTATATTAATACCAATTAAAGACTGTAACTTTCTATCTATTCAAAGAGAAAAAGAGGCTTTGTAGCCATTAAATTATTCGAAAAAACTCCAACTTACACCAATCATGATGGAATTTCATGGCGAATAAAATGAGTAGTAAAAAACTGAAACATTAAAAGATTAAAAATTGAGACGGTGATGATGTTTAGAGGTGAGTTCAGTTAAGTTACCAGCGTCAGAGGTTGGAGAAACAGTCAGAACGTTCGCAAAAGGGAATCTGAGAGAAAAGTTTACGGCTAGCAAGGAAGATATAAAAAAAGATGAAAATAATAATTCTAATGGAAAAGAGAGAGGTAATTGATAAAAATAAAGGTTACTTTTTTTACTTTGATTATTATTATTGTAATATTATCAGATAGAGTTTGTAGTATTTGAATTCTAGAATAGAGGATATTGAATTCTTGGAATTCATACTTTCACACGGAAATGGCTTTTCTCTGAAAAGAAAATTATTTTTTCAAAAATAATAATAATTTTAAATTATCCTGAAATTTTTAAATTTTCAATGAAAATTCTTGAATTCTTTTTTTTTGGGGGAATAAATTATTGATTTACCCTAATGTTTTGTTGAAAAAATTTATTTACTCCTGCATACTTTTTGAATATGATTGATAACCACATAAATAATATCTTTCAAGATCCAGATAATCGGTTCGTTACATCTGGCATGGTCTAAAGTCTATCGGCAGATGAGCCCAAAGCACGAGCCACAAGACAAGAATGGGGACACGTCATATACGATCGGACTGATAGAACAGCATATCCTATCAATTCATTAATACAAGTCGGCATTCATACCTTCCACCTATTTCCTGTCACCTCGCTGCTCACCTGTTCCAACCACCAGTTATCACGCCTCAAGTATTCAAGTACACCTTTTTTGTCTCCTATAAATAGCGTAATACGCAACGGCTCTAGGTATTGAATATCTGAGATTATCTCTCTAGAAAGCTACTAACTTAAACTTTGGAATGTTTACACCTGATCCGACCGAACACTCTATCTTGCAGAACTCAACCGTCCGATCAGGAGCTACGACTGTCAACTCTCTTTTTTTAAATAAAGATATTTCACATCTTATCATCTTAACATTTTAGTTTTTGATCTAAAATACCATTCCATATACATGTGTTTTTTCATAATTATGTTTTTTTAATTTCAAATCAATTTATTTCTTTTTTTCAAAATTTGTTTTTATTTTTCTTTTTAAAATACGTTTAAATTTTATAAAATAATTTCAAAATACTTATACGAAAACTCTGATGCCAATCAATGTATAATCATGCTATATACTATGAATTTTGACTATTCTATATAGAATTATTGAATTATTTAGGAATTTTAAATTTAATTTGGAGACTAATTCTAAGATTTTTTACCTTTCTTAATCTTTCATATTTGCTAATATCTTGAATGATTATTGGAGTTTGATTTTATGTGAATCCTTTCATATGGTCAAAAAAAAAATCAAATGTTGGGGTACATAAACACTGTTTTGCCTTCATTCAATATCCGAAATCTATTGATGGCCTAAGTAATTCGAATTCACATGAAGTAAGTGATAAATTGAGTAAAATAGTGTCTCGAATATTTAAATATGCTTTATCATATATATTTAGAACTCTAACTTGATAGCTCTTAAAATCTTAAGCTATATTTGATAAGAGGTAATGGATTATAATGTATTGAATAATGTAATGGATTAAGAAATGTAATGCAATGGAATGTAATTGTAATTACTTACATTAGTAATGTAATGTAATAATTAATATATTTTTATATTTGGTTGGGAATGTAAGTAAAAAATGGCTGAAAATTTAAAATGTGTGATTTTTATAAATAGCTTGATCAATGACCATGATTTGATTATCAAGTTTTTTGTCAAATGGCCATAATTAATTCACTTATTCATTTATGATTGATTCAATTTATTTTTTTGTCAAAAATTTACTAAAATAATTCCAAATATATATATATATATATATATATTAGGGTATGTTTAAAATTTTAGCTCAAAACGAGTTCGTTTCGATATGTTTTAAAATCTGAAATTGAAATATTGGTTTGAAATTCAATTTTTTGAATTTATTTAAAAATTAATTTTTTACTTTTAAAAATTTATTTATATTATTTTAAGAGATTCTATGTGATCGGAATAATTTTTTAAGATCCATAAAATATTTTCTAGCTGGTCAAAGTTTTAATCAACCATTTACAGTTCCGCTACTTATTTTTATTTTTAACTTTTGGTGACCTGAATGATTTTATTTTTATCTCAAATTATATGACCGAACTCGTAATAAATAGTACTTTCATGTGGCGCAATAACAATTTTATATATTCCTGTGATACTCGGATGTTATTATTCACTCCAATACACCGTTTATTATCAAAACTTGATAAATTATAATATTTAAAAAAATTATATTCAAAATGTAATTTCATACAAAATGACAATTTTACTAAATTTTAAAAAATATAGTTTAATTTAAAATAAAGTAATGTAATTGAAAATATCATAAAATATTATAGATTAAAAAGTACATCTATTGATATATTGAGAATTACATATGTATTTATAATTATGATATATTGTAAAAAATTTAAATTAACAAACAAAATAATTAATATATTACTCTATTACATTACATTATACCAAATATATCGTTAGCTCATCCCTTTACGGTCTTAAATTTTTCATTTTTAATTATTATTATTATTATTATTATTATTATTGTTATTATTATATATGGGTTAGTTGCTGGTACAACTAATGGACGACTATGGAGAAATCTTTGGCATGGCAGGTGGCTAAAGTGAGATTAGCGAATGTTGTTTATTAATATTATTTATTATTACGGATAAAGCTGGAAAGTTTATAAACTGGAGCACGTATCTTTCCAGGGGATATTCACACAATATATATCTGTTATTGGCGTCTCTATTATTTTTTCTAATAAAAACAATTTTGCTGATTTTATCTTCTCGATATTTAGCTCTTTCTGATTTTGAATTTTTAATGAAATAAATAGACCCACAACCACGACTAGTTTTAGATTATTTTGGATCAAACTTTTTTATATTGTTGATAAATGGGCGGGTCACCCATGATGGAATCCGACCTGTTTGTGGTAATTTCCATTTGGAAGGTTACTGGAATATCTAAAAAGGATTGTTATTATAGAGAAAAGCTGCCATACAAGAACCATACTATCAACTTCTACGTAAGAAAAAAAGAATTGCCATATCTCAGCGTCAGTGGTAGATCTAAGATGAAGAAAGAAAGAGAAGATGTCATTATAATCTTTTCATCATTGCTGCAAATGGTTGGATCTCTTAGATTGTGAATTTATTTTACAATTCATTATATATATATATATATATATATATATATATATATATATATATATATATATATATATATATATATATATATATATATATATATATATATATATTATAATGTGATTTACGATGGACATGTATAAAATGATCTTGGACTATAATTCTTTGTGAATTATTTGTATTTCTATGTAAAACACATGGGATTTCCAAGAAATCCAATAACAATTAAGATGTTTTGACACACACACATATATATATACATTGAATTTACGACTTATCATTCAAAAGTAATTAATTTTTTTTCGTGACTTAAAAGTCATTGAATTTATCATATTTTTGCATAAAAGTCATATTCAGCGGTTTCCGGTGAGGAACCTAGATGAATTGATGGCATAACATGTCACATTATATGTCTGAACATACGTGATCTCATGTTTGAGTTAATTTTAGTTACGGTCATTGGACTTACGACTTATCACCTAAAAATAACTGATTTATTTGTCGTGATTTAAATGTCACTAAACCGGATATTTAACTAATTTAAATGTCGGATATTTAAATGTATTCGACATTTAAATAGGATATACATGGAGATGGATTTATTGTCATATCATTAGCTAATGTATCATATTTGATACGTTACCAGCCAAATTACCGTCAACAGCTAATGTGACATATTTGATGCGTCAACAATCCATGTGTGTCCATAGCTGATGATGTGGTAATAAATCAATCTGCATATGTGTCCGGTTAAGATGGTTTTTGTGTAAAAAAATTATAAGTTCAGTGGCATTTAAGTCACTAAAAATAAGTCAATTACTTCTGGATGATAAGTCGTAAGTTCAATAATCGTTGATGAAATTGACTCAAATATGGGACGTAACACATGTGTTCAGGCATATAACGTAGCATGTTATATCATCAATCTGGCAAGAGTTCTCGCTGAAAACCTGTAAACATGACTTTTATGCAAAAATATGACAAGTTTAATGACTTTTAAATTACGAAAAAAATCAATTATTTTTGGATGATAAATTATAAGTTCAGTGATCGTGAATGAAATTGATTCCATATATATGAAATGCTATATCATATTTTATTGGATCGTATATATGACACTATATATGCCAAATAGGTGTAAACAATAATAATCTTTCTAAACATAATATCAATAGCTATTATATCATATTATCACATACCATACTATATTTATTTTATTAAATCATACTATAAATACAAACCGAGGGACCCCAACAATAAAAATTACAAAACTAATTCCAATATGTTGAAAAAATTTGATTCAAGTCTCCATACTTCTCCTCTATAAAAAGAAAAAAAAAGGTTAAGTTTTATATACTGAGACAATTAATATCTTTAAAAGTTTATGTTTTCTCAATAAATTTTTTTATTAAATAATGGATTTTAAACTTTTACCGATAAGGATTTTTACCGTTGCTAAAAAGATTTTTTTTAACGGTAAGTTCTAATAATACGGTAAGATGTAACTGATGATATGATTTTCAAAATAAATCATAAACCAAATATGTAAATGCTTCATTAATAAATATATATATATATATAAACTGTACAAATGAACACTTCCAAACATGTAACAAATATTGCATCCTATCTCAAATTCTGAAGACTAGAATTAGCCATCTCCTTAATAACCAAAGCTCTTGCTCTATTAATTGTTAAAAGGCAAAGATAAACATGTTCTTCAAGCTCTTCAACTTGTTTTCTGAATCCAACATCACTTTTCTGAAGCTCCTTAAATACTTGCACAGATAATTTATCATCATCTTCCCTTCTATCCAGACAGAATTGAACCATAGCCTTTTTATGTTCAACTTCATCATGAACGCTAGCAACCAATCTACTCATTGTATCAAAATCCCTATTTAATATATAAGTTCCTTTAGCTGCCACATCAAGTTGCTGCCCGATTTTCCTCAGAAATCCACTTTTCATTAATCTAAACTTGTTCATTTTCTTCTTTATTGCTAGAAAGCTGAAAATTGCCGGTCCCATAATTAGGGCAGAAAAGGTATGTGCTGCTACAATAATTGCTGCTATACTGATCAACCCACAAGCTGCTGTCATGCATACCCCACTGGCCTTATTGATGCAAGTTATTAACTTTATTTTTCGAGCTATTCGTTTCCTTTTCGATTTTAAATGGCCTAATACAAACGCATATCTATCATTAATCACATGGAAATCGTGCTTGTTTGGTGTAGAAAATGGATTCTTTTGGATTATAAATGAGTAGAAGATAGAGAGATAATCATCATTAGTAGTGGTATTGATGACTCGATGAATAAGATCGTAGGTGGACTGAATTTGGTTAATTTTTTTGAGAAGATGGGTGCAGATTATGGATGCCTCTGCGCTTAATTCAAAGTAGTTGAGCATTAGATTTCTGAGTTCGGGAATCTTGGAAAAGATCGGTGATGATTCAAGAATCGCAGGTATGGATTCTTGGCCTGGTTCTAGCAGAAATTCGGAGAATTTTTTGTGACACAACGATGGAAATGATGAAGATGATGAAGAAGAATTATTTACTAACGTCTGTGCTTTGGCGAAAAAATCAGCATATGATTGTGTTCTTAATGCGCTAATATACTCTTCATTTACATTCAAGCTTTTTCTTCCATCTCTCACTTCCTTTTCCTCTGAAAAATTTATAGCACATAGTAAATTCAGTAATTAGTAGTTTACAAATAAACATTAATTAAAATGTTATAGTTTTTTTTTTTTTTTTTAGACATCAACCAGGAGAATTAATGAAATTAGGTGATGAAATTAAAAAAAAAAAAAAGGAAAAAGGTACGTACCTTTTCTGATCTTCGAAGTTCTAAGTTTGGGCCACATGGATCGGTTGGGAATAAATTCTTATATATCTAAAGAGAAGAAGAAGAAGAAGGTTGAAGAAAGCAATTGAATA
Organism: Excoecaria agallocha; assembly: GCA_037975025.1. Lineage (NCBI taxonomy): Eukaryota > Viridiplantae > Streptophyta > Magnoliopsida > Malpighiales > Euphorbiaceae > Excoecaria > Excoecaria agallocha. The sequence goes on from JBBPFJ010000127.1 coordinate 11,273, forward strand.
ATTAGATATGGATGCAGCTGTCAATCACTTTCAGATTGAAGAAGGAAATTTTTTTTTCTTTTTTTTTTTTGAAATATTGAAGAGGGAAAATCTAAATAGGATTGTGATTAATAATATTATTGTTCATACGTACGTATCCACCTTAGCTAGGTTTCCTTAATAAATAGAAGTTGTATAAGTTTGAGTGAGGGGCTAATTTAATATATATATATATATATATATATAGAGAGAGAGAGAGAGAGAGAGAGAGAGAATTGTCCATTTATTTCCGTAATCTTTGCCTTATAAAGCCTATAAAAAGGTATTTTTATGACACTGAATTTCACGTTATCTTTTTCTTTTCTTTGATTTTTCAAAAAAAAAAATGATTGTTCTTATCTAGCTAAGCTCACAGAGAAAATTATGATTAATTTCTTTCCAATTTGTTTGCAAGCTTTATTATTTGAGGCCAGAATAGCTGAAGGCCATGCTTCTCTTTAGACCTTTAATTGCATATGGTGAGGTTCTTTTGCTCCTTTTTGCCTTCATATCTTATGTTTTTATGTTGTTATAACAAAACTGTCTGCTTGTCCTTATGTTGTTCCATGTATTTGTAAGTTAGCATACAGTTCTTTATATATATATATATATATATATATATATATATATATATATATATATATATATATATATATATATATATATATTTGCCCTATAGCTATAGTGAACGACCCACTCTTCTTGAAAAATTAGAGTATGGTATACATATGATATAGTTTTTGTTAGAACCTTGCTTGCACCTTATGTATGTATTTCTACCAATCTCACACGAAAATAATATACATTGCACAGTGAAATTTATCCCATGTGAGTAATTGCTTATTTCCTTAGTATATAAGCAAATAAATAAAATAAAACTACATATAACACTTTATATAACCAATTAATTTTATGAATAAATTCACGAACCAATCTATGAAATGTATCCATTTTTGCATGTCTAACACTTTACAATTTGATTAGTTCGTAAATGTATTCTTAAGCCTGTTTTCAATCAATTTGGTTCCATTTTATTTTTAGTTCTCACTTGAATAATTATATTTTTGAATTCTTGGCATGGCACTTAATTTAACAAATAAAAAGCATATTTCGTATAATTATATAATTGAATAATTGATACTAGCTCATAGAGAGAATTATTAGGATTTATGGACTAATACACTATATATATATTAGAATTATAATAATTATATGTCATAACTATCATTTAAAAGACTTGGCCCAAAATATTAAAGTGATCTAATTTAAAAGAAATTAAAGTGGGCCATAATAATAATAATGTTACAAGTATGGATTAAATGTATAGATACTCTTTTGTAATTTCTAATTTTATGATGGGTTAAATTAGAAATAAAGTAAAACTCTACCATATAAAAGGGTTATGGTCCCCAAATTATAGGTTAAGTGATATATCGTCTTTGAATCCCCATCTGGAGAAGATAGATTTTATCCTACCTATCAATTTGGAAGATCACTACCGAAGGGAAATTCAGTCTTCCAAGCCGAATCATGAATTCAGGTACGCTTCCGTCATATATTTGATGTTTTCTTGATGATTTGACATGAAATATATTGCCTAGATGATTCTAAGGTTTCCTACAATTGGTATCAGAGCCTAATTTCATGTTAATTCATTGAGAATGGGTTAAAGTTATTATTATGAATATATTTTATTTTCGTCGCCGATAGTATGGAGAATTGTGGCAAAATTGTACTGCTATTTGTTTGATTTTACCGATGAGTATGAGGCGTGTATTATTGTGGCCGCCGTTTAGCATGTGTGACGTTTATCCTTATCATGAATTCAGTTGCAGTGTTGTTTTACTTTCGGATTTATGGCATTTTGCGTGGATACGGTAGTTTTTTTTTTTTTTTGATTCAGTTTATTTTGTGATTTGTGGGTACCATGAATTAAACGTCGATTTCATTATGGTCTGGAGAAATCGTTGCTTTTGATTAATAATCCTCTTCGGCAATAGTTCTTTATTTTGGTTTAATTGTTTGTTTGCCTCTATGGCTTTATGCTTTATGTTTTGTCTTTATGGTTTTGGTATTTGTGGGATCTTCTGTTCTATTATATATATATATATATATATATATATATATATATATATATATATATATATATATATATATATTATCAGTAAATAAATAATTTGGTATTAAGATGGTATTTTATGGAATTTCAATTTAAATTACAGTGTGGCTATATATATATATTGAGATGGTTAATTGAACCAATATGTTGCCAAAGTGACCTCTATGGAAATCAATTAATTTATTTCAAAATATATAATTGGTTGTGTGTAGGTAATTATATAAATATTAATTGGCCCAAAGGAAAGTTAATGTTTAATATAATTATATATACATTTGTGGCAATTAGCACGTTATAATTATTTGATCTTACATGTGAATAATAAATCGGCCCAAAGGAAGAATTATTATTTGACATGTTATTTTATTATTTGTGTTTAATTGCTACATCAAGATATCACTTACAAGTTAATATTTTGTCCAAAGATAAAATGTTAATGGAGTGTCAGATATCTTGAGATGGGGTTTAACTGTATTTAAATTTGTTATTCAATTTTGGTATTATTTTGATACTTATGTGAGTTTATTTTATATATTTTGTTCTGAATTCAGTTTCTGCTCCTGCTGCTAATATTACTGCTAGTATCAACTCCATTCCTCTGTTGACTGGCACAAATTTTAAGGCATGGCAAGAGAGTGTACTGATCACTCTCGGAGTCATGGACCTAGACTTTGCACTACGGGAACCTAGACCTGCCAATCTCACTAATGAGAGTACCTCTGAACAAAAGAGGGAGATGGAAAAGTGGGAAAGGTCTAATCGCATAAGTCTTATGGTCATTAAACGTGCCATTCCTGAAGCTTTTAGGGGCACAATGTCCGATCAGGTGGATACAGCTAAGGGTTTCCTTGAGAACCTTGAGAAGAGATTTGTTAAAAATGAAAAGGCTGAAACAAGTACAATCTTAGCAAAACTCATCTCTATGAGGTATACAGGCAAAGGAAACATAAGGGAATACATTATGGAAATGTCTAACCTTGCTTCAAGTTTAAGGGCACTTAAGTTGGATTTATCTGAAGACTTATTAGTGCATTTGGTTTTGATCTCTCTTCCTGCACAATTTGGTCAAATTAAGGTGAGCTATAACTGTCAAAAGGACTCATGGACCCTTAATGAGCTCATCTCTCACTGTGTTCAGGAAGAGGATAGATTGAAGCAAGAAAAGACACCGAATATTCATTTGGTCTCCACCTCAAAGGATAAAAGGAAAGAAAATAAGAAAAGAAAGAATAAGGAAGCTGCGGTAACAGCACCACATAAGAAACAACATAAGGAACAAACTAAAGGTGGTTGTTTCTTTTGTGGAGCTGCAGGACACCAGAAGAAGCAATGTACCAACTATCACGCTTGGCGTGCTAAGAAAGGTCTGCTTCTTAATTTTGTTTGTTCTGAGGTTAATTTCGCTTCAGTACCTAGACACACTTGGTGGATCGATTCAGGTGCAACAACTCACATTAGTGTGTCCATGCAGGGTTGCCTGAATTGCCGAAAGCCTAATGATGGTGAAAGATACATCTATGTTGGTGATGGCAAATCAGTCAAAGTCGAAGCAATTGGAACATTTAGATTATTATTAAGAACTGGTTTTTATTTGAATTTGTTTGAGACTTTTGTTGTACCGTCTTTTAGGCGGAATTTGATTTCTGTTTCGGCATTGGACAAATTTGGGTATTTTTGTTCATTTGGAAATGGAAATTTTAGTCTTTTTCAAAATTCAAGTTTGGTTGGTTCTGGTTCTTTATCAGGTTCTGATAATCTATATTTAATTGATACAGTTGCTTCATTTAATGAATCCTTGCATGTTCATTCAATAAGTAAAAAGCGCAAATTAACTATTGAGAATTCAGCTTCATTATGGCACAAGAGATTAGGTCATATCTCTAAAACGAGAATTGAGAGACTTGTGTCTGATGGTATTCTCGATCCCCTTGACTTTTCAGATTTTGACATGTGTGTGCATTGCATTAAGGGGAAACAAACAAATATCAGGAGATTTGATGCCAATAAGAAAACAAATGTCTTAGAACTAATACATACAGATATTTGTGGGCCATTTCCTCTGGCTTCTTGGAATGGCCAAACATACTTTATAACGTTCATAGACGATTTCAGTCGATATGGCTATCTTTATCTCATTCATGAGAAATCTCAGTCATTGGACATGTTCAAAAGTTTTAAGGCTGAAGTTGAAAATCAACTCAATAAAAGTATTAAAAGCGTCAGATCTGACCGTAGTGGTGAATACTATGGTAGATATGACGGATATGACGGTTCAGGTGAACAACGTCCAGGTCCATTTGCTAGATTCCTAGAGGAAAGCGGTATCGTACCACAGTACACCATGTCGGGTTCACCCAATATGAATGGTGTTGCTGAAAGACGAAATAGAACGCTTTTAGACATGGTAAGAAGTATGATTAGTCATTCTACCTTACCTGAGTCACTCTGGGGAGAGCATTAAAGACTGCAGCTTATATAACTCAACAGAGTACCAACAAAGGCAACTAGTAAAACCCCTTACGAACTTTGGACAGGTAAAAAACCTAGTCTAAAACATTTTCATATTTGGGGATGTCCAGCTGAGGCAAGGCCTTATAGGCCAAATGAAAAGAAACTGGACTCTAAGACTATTAGTTGTTATTTTGTTGGATACTCTGAACGCTCTAGGGGTTACAAATTTTATGATCCCACAACTAATTCTATTTTTGAGACAGGTAATGCTCGGTTCTTTGAGGATGTTGAGTTTGCGGGGGGAGAAAGAGTTAAGGACTTTGTCTTTGAAGAGGAATATATTGATATTCCTTTAATTGCTATGGACAATAATCAAGAATAGGTTATTATACCAGACATTGTTCATGATGCAATTCCAGAACATGACAATGTCATTGATCCTCCCATTCAATCTCAAGAAAATACTCTTGAAGAACAAACTCTACAGCCTCAAAAACTATTACCATTAAGGAGATCCACTAGAGAAAGGAAAAGAGCAATCTCTGATGACTATGTTGTGTTTCTTCAAGAACATGATGTTGACATTGGAGTGATGGAAAATGATCCAGTCAATTTTCATCAAGCAATGAAAAGCTCTAATCTCAAAAGTGGATAGATGCCATGAATGAGGAGATTATGTCTATGAAAGATAATGACGTATGGGATCTTGTTCCATTGCCTGAAGGTGCAAAACCATTGGTTGTAAATGGATTTTTAAACCAAAAGGGATGCAAAGGCAATGTGGAGAGATATAAAGCACGTCTTGTCGCTAAAGGCTTTACGCAGAAAGAAGGCATTGATTATAAGAGACTTTCTCTCCAGTTTCATCGAAAGACTCTTTTAGGATTATAATGGCATTAGTAGCATATTTTGATCTTGAGCTACATCAGATGGATGTCAAGACAACATTTCTCAATGGTGACATTGATGAAATAATTTATATGGTGCAACCAGAAAACTATGTATCAAAAAATACAAAGTCAATGGTTTGCAAATTGAAGAAATCTATCTATGGGCTTAAGCAAGCGTCTCGTCAGTGGTATTACAAATTTCACCAGATTATTATCTCTTATGGTTTTGAGATGAATTTGGTTGATGATTGCGTATATCACAAATTTAGTGGGAGTAAGCATATTTTTCTGGTTTTATATGTTGATGACATATTGCTTGCCAGTAATGATATAGGCTTGTTGCATGAAACCAAGAGATTTCTAGCTATGAATTTGAGATGAAGGACCTTGGAGATGCAAATTTTGTATTAGGGATCAATACATCGAGATCGCTCTCGAGGTATCCTTGGATTATCACAAAATGCTTATATCGAAAGGTTCTTAAAAGATATGGCATGCAAGATTGTAAACTAGGAAATACCCCTGTGGCTAAAGGAGATAAGTTTAATCTTCAACAGTGCCCCAAAAATACTTTTGAGGAAACAAAAATGCAAAAGATTCCTTATGCATCAGCAATAGGAAGTCTAATGTATGCTCAAGTTTGTACGCGTTCGGATATTGCGTACATAGTTGGAGTATTAGGAAGATACTTAAGCAATCCAGGAATGGATCATTGGAAAGCAGCCAAACGAGTCATGCGATATCTTCAAAGAACAAAACATTTCAAACTCACTTACAGGAGATCGGATAAGTTAGAGATCATTGGGTATTCAGATTCCGATTTTGCTGGGTGCCCAGATAGCATGAAATCTACGTCAGGCTATATTTTTTTGCTTGCTAGAGGGGCTATCTCTTGGAAGAGTGCTAAGCAATCTCTTATAGCCTCTTCTACCATGGCAGCAGAGTTTATATCATGCTATGAGGCATCAAATCAAGCAATATGGCTGCACAATTTTATTATTGGACTGCGAATTGTTAATGGAATTGAAAGACCACTTAAGATCTTTTGTGACAATAAGTCAGCAGTCTTGTATTCCAATAACAACAAGAGTTCGAGTAAGTCAAAGCATATAGACATTAAATTCTTGGTTATTAAAGAAAGGGTTCAAAGTGGACAGGTGTCTATTGAGCATATTGGTACAAACTCCATGATTGCGGATCCGCTTACCAAAGGATTACCACCCACGGTCTTTAATGAGCATACTGCTCATATGGGTGTCATATCTTTTGAGGATATTTAATTTTAGTGGGAGTTTTGTAATCTTGCTTACTTATAATAGACACACTTTGTTTTTGGCTTATCTACATTTTCTGCAGAAATAAAGTTGAGTTATTCACACTTTGATTTATCTATGGATTGATCTCACTAAGTTTATAGAGCGGACCAGTTGAAAATAGGCATGTTTAGATCACATTACATGTAATTTTCATGCTATGCATCCATACTGGATCTATGTCATTTGGTTGTGTTTATATATGTGATCAGGGATGGATTTAGTTACGACATATAAGTAACAAAAGTCGCCTTGGTTCTATGTAAGCATGATTGATGGACGAGATTGTTCAGAAATGTCTTTATTTATGATAGTAAAGTTTTGAGCTCATAAAGTTGACATATAATTATAAAGCAAAATGAATATATATATAAATGTATAGTCCAAGTGGGAGATTATTAGGATTTATGGACTAATACACTATATATATATTAGAATTATAATAATTATATGTCATAACTATCATTTAAAAGACTTAACCCAAAATATTAAAGTGATCTAATTTAAAAGAAATTAAAGTGGGCCATAATAATAATAATGTTACAAGTATGGATTAAATGTATAGATACTCTTTTGTAATTTCTAATTTTATGATGGGTTAAATTAGAAATAAAGAAAAAAAAACTCTACCATAAAAAGGGTTATGGTCCCCAAATTATAGGTTAAGTGATATATATCGTCTTTGAATCCCCATCTGGAGAAGATAGATTATTATCCTGCCTATCAATTTGGAAGATCATTGGTCAAAAGGAATTCCGTCTTCCAAGGCGAATCATGAATTCAGGTACGCTTCCGTCATAGATTTAATATTTTCTTGATGATTTGATATGAAATATATTGCCCAGATGATTCTAGGGTTTCCTACATGGGCAACTATGCAATATTAAATTTTGATGCAGTAATTATTAAAAAGTAAATAAAAATGGATGCAGAAAATTCTTCTGAAAATGTGAGAAAGCAGATCATGCCTTGCTGAGGGCTCTCAAAATATAATTAAAAAACAAAATTATTATTGACAACAGAAAATTATTACTTAAATGGCAAGAAATATTTGTGCTTACGAATCTTGGACAGGCTAGGATAGGTAAGTTAATTTGAAATTATATTATGAACTTGCCTAGTCAAAGTATATATAAAGAACCAAAGCACTAAAATATTTTTATAGATATAAGTATTATTGTTGAAATAAAATTAATAATAATCAGCAAACACCAAAATAAATGATAGTAAAATATAAATATTATTCATTGAAAGCATATCAAACGGCAAATTGAGGAGTTACTTTATCCTTTTTCGGCTGGCGGCTACGTAATTTGATTAAAACTTAGACATCCTTATCTTGTAATTTGACAACTAGCTAAAGCCCCATCAATTGTATGATTAATAAAAAGTTAAGAATAATTCATTCCATTAAAAAAAAATAGTTAATAGTTATACTTATATTATATAGAACTTGATAACCCAAATGGGTTCTCATTGGCAGAATTCTGGAAGCAATTTGTCAAACTCCAGTTGGGACGATGAGATCATAATATTTCACCACACCAAACATTTGAAAAAAAAAAAAAAAAGCTAATTTGAACACGTGGCCAAGGGATCTTTCCATATATATATATATATACACTCTCTTTTTTTTTATGATTTTCTCCAATTCGTTTTTTTTTTTAATTAATGGAGCCGATTGATTTAAAATTAAATGCTATTAAAATTTATAATTTAAAGTGATATTTCTAATAGCATATTTTTTATGCACGATATAATAATTTTTTTTCAGGCACGATATAATTATTGAATTTAAAATTTTATTTAAAAAAATTCATCACCGTTTGGACAAACCAATACGAGTAAGTCGACCTAATTTTAGGGCTGACGTGTGTCTAGTTGAATGGGCTGCAATTCTTTTTTTTTTTTTTAAAGAAAAAAGCAGGAGAGCCAATAATTGTGAAGAAAATATGAATAGAAAATAAGAACAAGACGTCAAACTGATAGAAATATTTGAACTACAACTTCGTCCCATTATGTTAAATAAATAAAGTTTCCACAAAACAAAAATGTTACATAAATAAATACCACAAAAGAACCCCACCATATGCATCTCTTATCATATACAATATATTAATTTTTTTTATATAGACGGTTGATAGTGTCGTCATATTCTATTAGTAATTATTTATTCGTTATTGTTATTTTTTATTTTTGACTTAAAACTCCTGACGCGTGAATAATAAAAAAGTAAATTACGTTTGGACCGACAAAATAAAATGAAATAATGAGAGTTGTTGGGCGGCTGGCAACACTGCTAGTACAGACACGCGGATGGAGCACAACTGCTAACGGTCATCATCCACGTGTCTGTTTTCTACTAGAAAAAGGTGTTTATGATAACCTTTTGGAATCACGAGGTGTATAGATAGCTCACATATTTTAAATACAATAAATAGAATGTACTACTATGTAATTATGTTTAATAGTGAAAGTTGATTTATATATATAGTATTTGGATTGCATAAAAGGAAAATAAATAATGTAACAGTGGTGGATTATTATCAATGATCTTGGTATTGCCATCTCAATTTTGATAGAAACTTACTCTAAGTAACGGAAAACAGTGTTGCGATTAACATCAACAATAGCCTGGATTTTTCAAAATCCACCTTTTAATATTTTGGGATTAACATCTTCGAAGCTAGTAAGCGAGCGAATATTAATTAAGGATGTGTTTTGTAATATTTTTTATTTTTTAAAATTTATAAATTGTTTTCAATTTTTATTATTTATTTTAAAAAATTATTTTCAATTTATTTTTTAAAAAATATTTTAATATCCATTAATACATATTATACATATATATAATCTAATTATTAATATTAAATAATAAATATTTAATAAAATTCAAAATTTAAAATCTATTATATTAAAAAAATCATCATATGGTGGTACCAGCGGTAGAGATGGTGACAGCAGTAGTAGTATGGTGGTGGCAGCGGCTGTGGTAGCAGCAATAATAGTCTGGTGGTGGTGGCGACGACAGTAGTGGAGATGGCAGTGCGATGGCGGTAGTAGCGATGATGACGACGACGATAGTAGTGATAGTGGTAGCGGTAGCGATGGTGGTGGTAGCGACGATGTGGTAGTGGTGGTGATGCCAGAAGCAGTGTGGTGACGCTGATGGTGGCAAAGATGACAGCGACAGTGGTGGCAGTAGTAGTGTGATGGCGATGGTGATAGCAAAGATGGTAGCGGCAATAGTGGCGGCAACAGTGGTGGTGGTGGAGGTGATATGGTGATGGTGGCGATGGCGGTATGGTGGTGACGGCAGCAGTGTGGTGGCGATGGCTGTGGCCACAGTGATATGGTGGTGGCGGCGACGACGGCTGTGTGGCGGTGGCAGCAGTAGTATTGGTGGGGATGTGACAGTGACAGCGGTATGGTGGTGATAATAAAGGTGAAGTAATTAAATTATTAATAAAAATAAAATCATAAAAACCATATTTTAAAGATTTTTAATTCTTGTTTTTGTTGCCAAAATTACTTTTTAAATTTTTGCAGAAATGAAAACGAAAATAAATTTACCGAATATATTTTTGTTTTATTTTTAAGAAAAAAATCAAAAATAAAAAATAAAATCGTCTTCGAACGCATTCTAAGTTGGTGTCTGTTTGGTTGTTTAAGAGGCCAGGTCTATTTGTCTATAATAATTTATACAACAATAGGAGTATTACAACACTTCTCTATTTTCCTTTTGTTAGTTAAGGTGGTGTTGCTCTATTTTTTGTTAATTAAAAAAAAAAAAGGAAAGATGTAAATGGGAGTTAATAAAAATTAAATAAAAAAGAATGAAAGAAAGATAGAATATGGGCCTGTTTACTTACAGAAAACTACTTTAACTTTTCAAAAAAAATTTTCACAGAAAATAAAGATCATGTTTATTTTCGTCAGTTTTCTAAAATAGAAAACAGAAAATAAAATTTCTTGTTTTCCAAAATAAATAAGAAATTAAAAAAATAAAATATGTTTTCCAAATTTTCTGAATAATATTAACACATATACATATACATATACATGCATATGTAAGTTTTTGTATGTGCATACATACATAAGCATATGCATGTATATGTATATGTATATGTAGTACATGCATACATACGTACATATGGATATGTACATATATATATATATATACACACATACACATACATATGTATATGTATGTATATATATACATATATACACATACATATACATATACAATATAGACACATGCATGCATGTATCTATATACATACATATACATATAAATATGCATTTATATATATATATATATATATATATATATATATATATATATATATATATATATATATATATATATATATATATATATATATATATATATATATATATATATATATATATGCACATACACGCATATATACATATTCATATACATGTATCTGTATGTGCTTGTATGTGCATATATACATACATACATAAATATGTATATGTATGTACATACATATATATACATATGGATATGTATATATATGTATATAAATACATATATATACATACATGTATTCATAAATACATGTGTATGTATGCGCATATATTCACATACATATGAATATACATATACATATAAATGTGTACACACACACACACACATACATACACACATACATATATAAATGGATGTACGTATGTACGCATATATATACATGTAATATGTGTATATATATGTGTGTGTGTGTGTCTATATATATATATATATATATATATATATATATATATATATATATATATATATATATATATATATATATATATATATATATAATGAATACTTTAGTTTTTCATTTGTTGATAAATAAACGCGTTTTCTAAATTTTTTACGGAAAATAAATTATTTTCTGTAAGTAAACGCACCTTAAGCTTTTTAGAATTCAACGATTAATGCCACGATTTTTAACGATTTAAAGTTAATTCTTTTTTTTTTCTTTTGTAATACAAAAATGGTGGGGGAAATTAAATTAAAAAATAAAATAATAATTTTTTAATCGATCCGATAAATTCGATTATAATTTTTAATTTTTATATATTCGATTTTGGATTATGATTTCGATTTTAAAATATCGGTTAACGTTTAATATATGATTAATCGGTTATATATATATTTATTTATTTATACTTTAAAAATTTTACTTTATTTCTATTTCTCTTTAAAATTTATATAAAATAACACTTAAAAATATATTTCAATTATATTTTATTTTTTATTTTCTTATAAATTTATATAATACTTTAAACTAATTGTAGATTATGTCATTTTCTTTAATTATATAGTAATAATTATATATAGTATCCGATTAACTTTTACATATATATTTTTATCATGTATAATAGCATTTAATTACATTTTTTTAGATTTTAGAGTTTATATTTTAACATTTAATATTATCCAAAATTTTATTTGATTTTAAATTAATCATGCTAATTTCCAATAAATATCAAATCTATTTTATAATAACAGTTATTAATTTATTAAATATGAATTTTGTCTAAAAAATTATGTTTATTTTGTGATTTTTATTTTAAATTATTTTGCACATTTAAAATTAAAATTGAATGTAATTAAAATTAAAAACTGTTTGTAATTAAATTGAATGTAATTAAAATAAAAAATTGAATGTGCGCCACACTGAAAATCCTTTTAATATTCTCTTTTTATTTATTTTTCTTTTACATTTCTAAATGAGATAATAAGACCGGTAACAGGTAAAAGATGATGCCAATTCAGTTGGAACTTGAGAATTTTTATTTTTGATTTGGTGCAAATTTCGGACTAGAAAAGAAAGAAAGAAAAAATGTCATACTTTATTATTATTATTAAATTAATAGTGTAAATTTCTTTTTTATGTTGAATTCATGTAACACCGTTTTATTTATTAGGAGTACTACAAGAAAAAGTCTTGTACATTAATTAACCTTAAATTTCAACTATCTGCATATACTTAACTGATCCTTTTTACCAACGAGGAGGAAACGACTCTTCTATTGCGCTTCATGCGCACTACATACACGCCGTCCATTTAGCACAGCTGCTATGCTCAACAATCAATTTTCGCACTTTTAACTTGAATTTAGAGTACTTCTCACAATTTTCCATTTTTACTTGAATTCCCTTATCTATATGGAACTTTTAACAAAAGTTAAACTTATTTTCCTTCCCCAATTTCAATAAACATGTGTGCCAAAAATCGCTTCAGTCGAAATTTGCAGATCAGTTAACTCACGGTGAAATCTACTTTTCAACCTCAAAACATTTTGTCGCCAACCCAAAATAAATATTAATTGGCAAAACCAAACTTGCGTACCAGTTATTTGGATTAAAGCAAAAAATATTTATATGGGTAATCATGAAGCGAGTGACAAAATAACTACCAATGATAAAATAGAAAAAATAAACACAAAATTTATTTAGGATATATTTGGTAACATTTTTTGTTTTTTAAAATGCATAAACTGTTTTTATTTTTTATTATTTAATTTTCAAAAACTGTTTTTCTATTTGTTTTTTTTTTAAATTCTAATATCCATTAAGACATATTATACATATATATCATCTAATTATTAATATTAAATAATAAATATTTAATAAAATTCAAAATTTTAAATTTATTATATTAAAAAAATTATTATATGGTGGTGGTGGTGGTAGCAGCGGCGGCGATGGTGGTGACGATGGCAATAGTAGTATGGTGGTGGCAGCAATAAGGATAGTTTGGTGGTGGCGGCAGCGGCGGCGGCAACAGTAGTGGAGATGACAGTGTGGTGGCGGTGGTAGGCGATGATGGCGACAGCGGTAGCGACAGTGTGGTAGTGGTGGTGGCGGCAGCGGCAAAGATGGTAGCGGCAGTGGTGGTAGTGGTGGCGACAGTAGTGACGGTGTGGTGGTGGTGGTGCTAGTAACAGTGTGATGGTAAAGATGGCAGCGGTAGTGGCGGTAGTACGTAGTGGCAGTGCGGCGACGACGACAGTGGTGATGGTAGCGGTGATGATAATAAGGACGAAATAATTAAATTGTTGATAAAAATAAAACCATAAAATCATATTTTAAAGATTTTTAATTTTTGTTTTTGTTGCCAAAATCACGTTTTAAATTTTTGCAGAAATGAAAACGGAAACAAATTTGCCGAACATGTTTTTGTTTTATTTTTAAGAAAAAAATCAAAAATTAAAAATAAAATCGTCTCTGAACGTACCTTTACTTTTGCATAAAACTACATCCACTAATGTAGGGAAATAAAAGTTCACTAAATAGAATAGGGGGATACAAAAAGATTTAACTCTCTAACCCATATTTAAAAACACACCCAAATAATTTCACTAAAATCTATACACAAAATTTATACAAAATTCTCGTAGAACTCTCTTAAACAAACAATTGGAACCAAATTGAGTTTATACCACTTTGGGAACACATGACTCACATCTATTCACATTCTCTCTAGCACATAAAGAAACAATCACTTAGGGATAGACTTGGTAATTTTTGACCCGATATGAAAACCCGACCCAAATTCAGAGTAAATGCAAATGACTCGAACTTGAATAACCCAAAAAATATATGGTCGAACCAAAATTCAAAGAATCCATCCGAAAATACCTAAAATCCGACCTAACCCAACCCAAACCCATAATCCAATTTTTCCAATTGAATTTTATTTTATGTCATATTTATTTATAAATTATTGTTTAACTTTGTATATACACACACACATACACAATAATGCTAAACCATTTTATTAATATTCTTATACCAATTTTATATAAAAATGGGATTTTAATTATTGAAAAAAATAAAAAAATGAAACGATAAATAATAATCAAGTTATATTCTTTACATATTTTGTTTTTCTATTTTTCTTCTCTATTTGCCATAATTTGTCTTTTTTTTGCTACTTAATGATTCATCCATTATCTTATATCGCTCTGTTGCTCAGTTGTGTGTGTAGGGATCCAACATTGGCCCTAGGAGGAATCATAGAAATTATTATAGTATTAAGGTATAATTAAGCTTAATTAAATGAAGTATTATAAGTTAAGATATTGATAATTATTGTCTTAAGTGAAAGAGGGCAAAATAGTTATTATTTTACCATGTGTATAATTGGAACAAAAATATTGTTAAGTGGTCAATTATGACATAAGTGTGATTTAGTGGATCAATTATAATAAAAGGAAGGAAGTTGAGGTGTAATCAAAGGAAAGAAAGTAAGAATGTGGATAAAATTTAAAGAAAGAAACAAAGGGGGGATATATTTTTAACATGTAAGAAATTGAGGGAGCAAAAAGGAAAATTTCCTTCTCCACTTAAATTTCTAAGGGCTGAATGTAGGAGAGAGAAGAGTGATGATGGGATTTATTAGTGGTTTGGATAGCAATCTAAAGGAGACTAAGAAAATAAATGAAACTCCTCTCTCTTATACTCTTTCTTCTACCTCTCTCTTTGGAATCTTAATATTTCTCCTTCTCCTCCATTAAAGAATTCGGCCTCTTCACTCTTTGGTACATTCTTGAGCTACTGTAAATTAGCATGTGATGAGGAATCTTTAAGAAATGTTATAGCAAGAAAAAAAGAAGAAGAAGGAATCAAAGGAAAAGAGGATTTGATGGAAAATTTGGTGTTGCATGAAAGGTTTGGGAATTCTATTCATTTTGCATGTAATTATTATAGATGCAGATGTGGATTAATATGTGTAATGGATGTATTTTGAATTGGTAATATAGTTATAAAGATGGGATCTAATGATTTATACCTTGCATGTATTCATTTGATGAAGATTATAGAAGTAGAAATCTGTGTTGGTTTACTAGGAACCAATTTATATTTTTAGAGCATATTTTGAGCTAGACAACTCTAAATTAGGTGTTTCTAGTTGGTAATTATACCTAAGATATAGACCTAAAATTTTTTTAGGAGAAACTTAAGTTTGATTCTACCTTTAAGTATGCTTAATTTAAAGTTGAAGTTAGATGTGAGCTGTTGTCCAGTTACAGTGAGCAGATTGCAGTATTTTAGACATATTCTTGGTAGAGAGGTCCAAATGCTATGAGACAAAATTATAGATAAACTAGACATATAGGATCACAATTATCATAAAGGAATGTTAGTCTATTTTTGCACCTATTTTACTCTACGAATTTTCAAAGTGGTATAAAAAATCTATCTTTGAGTTAGTTTGATCTAATAAGAGTTTTTTGTTTATAAATTGAGTTGTAGAGTAGAAAATTAAATAATTCTAGTTGGATTAGAAACTAGACTCCCATATCTAGATTTCATATGAATAAATCAAATTCTATATCAATCTTTAAGTTAGTCGCATTTTGGCTTGAAAATCGAACATACCTGCTGCCTTGTTAATGGGAATAGCTTGTAGTTTTTATTGAATATCTTGCGATTTATAGGTGATAATGAGTTGATTTTTAATATTTTAGAAACTAGCACTATAAAAAAACTGCCAATTAGCGACGGCACTATTTCGTCGCTAATTTTGCGACAGATTCGCGACTGTTTTATAATTTCGTCGTGAGAATGATATTTTCTATTTTTTTGCGACGGAATAAATAAACGGTCGCTAATTATTGGCGGCAAGTATACGCGCCATGTTTTGCGACGGAATTAGCGACAAATATTTCCGTCGCTAAATTTTATAATTTTTTATTTATCAAATTAGTTCCAGAAAATTTAGCAACGAACATTTTAGTCGCTAATTTTGGAGAGAAAATTTAGCGCCTTTTTTGCGACGGAAATTGGTATGTCGCTAATGAAGTATTTAGTACGGTAATACAATTAACGACGGAAGTATTTAGTCGCTAATCCGTCGCAAATAAATTAAAAAATAATTTCTTTAATTTCATTCCCATGGTTTATGTATAATTTCAAGTAATTTAATATAAACCATATAAATGAATATTTTCTTTTGTAATAGAAAATTATAATATATTTTATAAGTTGATAATAATTTTTTATCAATTATACCAAAATTTAATGTTATTTATTTAGAAAATTTACATTTTTAATCATAAAATAACAAGGTGTTTAAGGCAAAATAATAGTTCAACAGATTTGCCTAAAATAGCTAGCTATTTTAGGCCAAAAAACCTTGTTTGACAAGGAAAAATCGGAGCCGACAGATTTACCTAAAACAACTTGCTGTTTTAGGCAAATCTGTCAAGCTATCATTTTGCCTAAAACAGATTTTAGGCAAAATTGTTAAGCTGTTATTTTTGCCTAAAACAGGCAAATCTATTCAGTTCCGATTTTGCCTTAAACAACTAGCTGTTTTAGGCAAAATACAGTTCAACAGATTTGCCTAAAATAGCCAAAATCGGAGCTGAACAGATTTACCTTGCTGTTTTAGGCAAATCTGTCAAGCTATCATTTTGCCTAAAGCTGTTTTAGGCAAAAATGTTAACCTGTTATCTGTTTTAGGCAAATCTGTTTAGCTCCAATTTTGCCTTAAACAGCTTGTTGTTTTAGGCAAATCTGTCAAATAAGGTTTTTTGCCAAAACAACTAGCTGTTTTAGGCAAATCTGTTGAACTATGATTTTGCTTAAACAGCTTGCTGTTTTAGGCAAATTTGTTAACAGTTGTTATACGAAAAAAAAATTATTGGCATGTGCTAGTTTTAATTTCAATTAATTAATTATCTATGTATAATTAAGTTAATTGAGTATTAAATCCTAAATTGTATTTAATCAAAATATAATACTTGAGAGGAAATTAATGTGGCCAAAATTCAAGCTAGAAATCCTAGTTGAATTCGGCAACCAATTAATTCCCAAATAAGTTTGTTTTGATTAAATGACTAATGCCATTTAAATTTGAAACCTAATAGAGTTTGAATTAAGTTAAATCACTTAATTAGGAAGTGATGGAGGCTGAATATATTCTTAATTCTAAGGGATTTTGGGATTACCTATCTTTCCTAAATTAATGATATAAATTGATTAATTCTATTTTTTGACGAAAGTGACAATTTTTCTCACTTGGCCGAATTACTCAAGGGGAAAGAACTCTTTCTCGTTCTCTTGTGTTCTTGGGCTAATATAGCAACCTAAAGGAAGAACAAGATCAGATTCTTGTTATGGATTGTGTGGTATGTATGGTCAATATTTTTATTTTTTCGCTGCGTGATCATCATGTATATGCCATGTCATATCCCAATAATATATATATTATATCTATGAATTAAATTAATATTAATATATAGAAATGGGTCAAATTAATAGTAAGTTGCAAATTTCGTTTGGGCCATCAGTTAATTGAATGGGGATATGGTTTGGCCCATTTAGTTCTCTGTATGTGGGACTATTAATAACAACTTGTATATATTTTTTTTATATTTAAAAGCTTAAGAAGGCCAAACCCTACTGCTAATTCATTCCTCTCAGCACCGTCCACACTGTGCCTTTAAATTTATATTGCTTGCATTATAAGGCTCTAGATCTGTTAGAAGAATCTGAAGGTTATTTTGTTAAGAGGATCTTCAACAATTTTGCTGAGATCTTCAACAAGTAAGTAACATTTCTCTCTTTTTCTAAAGTTTATTTTCTTTAATCTTTACCTGCTTTGTTCATCTTTATTTCTTAGTTTCATTTTATGTGGGTTTTGTCTTTTAATTTTTTTGCATTTTATTTTTCTTCTTTATTGATTGCTCAAGTTTTTTAGAGCTCTATTGAGCTCTGTCAGCATTTGCAATTTGGGTTTTTTTTGTTCCATTTTTGTTTTGGGATATGGTGCGTGAGGTTTGAGGGTTGTCCAGTAAGGCTATTCTTGTCGCAGTTGGGCTATAACTAATCTTACAACTCTTGATTTCATATTTGAGCTGGCTTATATATATATATATATATATATATATATATATATATATATATATATATATATATATATATATATATATATATATATATATATATATATATAATCATATTGTAGATGGCATTGTTGATTTGATAGTGAAAAAGCAGAAAATATTTCAATCCAATTACTGTAAACTGATTGTGAGCACAGGGAAGATGAACCTTTTCGCCAATCAAGAGAAATTATTGGATTGTCCAAGTCTATAATTAATCTTTGATGGCCTACATGAACAAGTAAATATCATATAAAATATTTTACTTAAATGACATTATATAATTAACTTAGTTAACATGACTAGCTAGGTGCTTAGGTAATTTAATGCAATTATAATTCATTGGCGGTCAAGAATATATATATTAGCTATTTTATAAGTAAAAGATTCCCTCTTTTATTTGTTTTTCCAACTAGAAAAGCTTGGCACATTTTCTTCTAGAATTAAGCCATGGTTTCGTCAATACCATTATCTTAGACTTGAAATAATTAATTAACTTTTTATTCTTTTTTATTATAAATTATTATTATTTTGGTTAGGATTATTTTAATGTATATACTTGCGCTGATACTGCACTAGCAAATGGATTATTTGTTTCCTTGATTCTATTATATTTATTTTCCTCTGCAGATTAATTGTCTTAAATTTTATGATTTTGCTCAATTTTGTTTTATTTCTCTTCCTCAATTGATATAAGGATTTAGTTATTAAATTTCTTGGGAGCTGAAAAATGGGCTGAGGTAGTAGCAGAATTGTGAAAATAATTTCAGAACTACCCTTCTTTTTTTTATGTTTTGTTTCACCTGGCTTTTGCATTTCTTTCTTAATAAACTCATTATCTTCAATTTCTAGTATAAAATTATAGTTATTGTTGATTGAGTGAGATTCATAGTCTCGATTTCTTATTGTATTACATTGTCTGCATCTTATAAGTTTTCTAATTAATTTGGTATGCTTAATCTTTCTTAAAATTCTAAAGTGTGGCTGTAGTTTCCTATATTCTGCAAAAACTGAAATTGCTATTCTTTTTATGCGATGTTTCTGTTATTCCTCCCTCATGTGCAGTCAGCAGCTTTAATTATCTTTTTTTCTTTGATGATATGCCTATATGGGAGCTTGCTATTACTAATATACTTAATAGCTAGTTATTGTTGATGATATGTTGGTTATTGTTGGTGATATGTTGGTTATTGTTGGTTATTATCGATGATATGACTATATGGGAGCTTGCTATTATTAATATAATTAATAGCTAATTATTGTTGATTATATGTTGGTTATTGTTGATTATATGTTGGTTATTGTTGATGATATGCTGGTTATTGTTGTTAATGATATGCATATTGTTGCTTATATGCCTATATAGGAGCTTACTATTTTTTAGGTCGGTGATATTAGTTGGTCATATGGTTATGGGACTTTGCTGGCCTTTTTTTTGATATTTGTTTGTTTTAAATTGATTATATGCCTTTGGAAGTTTGTCAAATATAAGCTAAATCTTTATTGTTCAAATCTAGGAGAAGCATAATGGTCGGCCACCTACGCTTCCCGAGGCCTTCGTTCACACACACACTCTAAATCATGATGGGAAAACTTATGTGGCTAAATGAAGTAAGCAATTACATGTAAGTAATATAAAATTTATTACTTTTAGCCTTTACAATTATTTAAAGATTCGTGTTTGTAAATTATGAGTTGTAATTTTTTACATTCTATAGGCAAGGTATGAGCAGCTTCGAGATGAGCGATCATAAGGGGAATCATCTGTAGATGAGACCGACATATTTTATGAGGCTGCACAATGCAATAAAAGAAGAAAATTATATGGATTGGGCTCATATGTCCCTCATGTTAGATCCAGTTCAGATGTATCACGCCGTAGCGAGTACAACACTTTAACCAAGGAAGATGTCAAGGAAATTGTGACAGAAACCATTTGAGCATTGTTTCCTCACTTGGGGGTTCAACAACCACCTGCTGATCAGCCTAATACTGCTATCAATGGACCTGGACATGATGATGTTGTGCCTTCAGCTGCACAAGATGATCATCCACATAATGATTCTCCATCGGCTCATGGTGGTCGTTCTGCTTCCTAGTGATTTTAGCCGCATTATCTGTTTGATCGTTATTTTATTTAGATGATACTGTTGACGCAAATTAGTACAATAATATTTACTATTTTAGTATTTCATGATAGATTGAGGATAATATTATGTAATGTTTCAAATTATTATCTATATATGTGTATTTTGGAACATATTTTGATTTGGAATCAATATATATTTGTATGTGTGAGATCATTGCTGT
The DNA here is from genome assembly GCA_037975025.1 of Excoecaria agallocha. Classification (NCBI taxonomy): domain Eukaryota; kingdom Viridiplantae; phylum Streptophyta; class Magnoliopsida; order Malpighiales; family Euphorbiaceae; genus Excoecaria; species Excoecaria agallocha. Next base: position 32,293 of record JBBPFJ010000127.1, read on the forward strand.
TTACAGGTTGAAAATAAATAAATAAATAACGATCATTGTATACAGGATTAAAATTTTAAAATACAGCAAAAAAAATTCAATTAATAATTTAGCGACGGATTTGCGACAGCAAATGTGTCGCTAATATGTAATAGATATAATTTGGGAAATAATTAGCGACCAAATTAGCGACAAATATGTCATCACTAAATTTTACACTAAATTTTTATTTAGCGACCGAATTAGCAACGGAAAATGTAGTAGCTAAATATTATTTTTATAATTCAGCGACTAATTAGGAATATAAATTAGCAATGAAAAAAATAGCGACGAAATATTTTGTCGCTAAATTAGCGATTGAATTTGAATTCCGTCATTAATATATTGGCGACTGTTCGTCGTGGCGTCACTAATTTAAATTAGCGATGGAAAATGGGTAATTAGTGACGGAATTGTCCGTCGCTAATCAACAGTTTTTTTTTGTAGTGTAGAAACATGAAGGAATAAGTTTGTACGAGACCTTTGTGCCTAAAAATGACGTTTAATAGGTCTAAAATAGCTTAAAAGTTGAATCTAAAAATCTATCTTTAGGATTTTTGGGGTCGATTGGTACCTCACGATCACCACCAATTAGTAACCATCATGAGCCCTTCTAGAATCAAATTTGTACCTATGTTACGGTCACAACAAATCAGTAACTATTGTGAACCTCGCCTGTTTCCTCTTATACTTGATTTTTAGGTCTAGAATTATCTTCGAAAATTACCTAAACTTCCCCAAATACTTTTAAGGAATTTTAATCATAAAATAGGGGTAATACATGTCATAAAAAACATATACAGCATAATGGATTATGTTAAAGAATCACATGTAAATATATTGGTACCTTGTCATATATATTAATCAATGAACCTAAAGCTTATATATCTATTCAAATGACTTATTCATGAATGGTATGATTATAAATGTTTAATTGGAATAGTAAAATATGCATAAATGCCTATACATTCATGTATAAACATGAATAAAATGTTGTAATGGGATAGTATTTATGTAAAGACTACCCTAAGATTTTCCTGTTAATATAATCCTATTCATTACTATCATAAATGTCACTTGTATATAATCAGTCTTGATATGGTTCATTCGTACAATCATCATATTAATTGGTAATTGTTTAGCCATAACATTACACTAGATAAAATTATATAAAAGAAATTACTTAATTTATATTAAACTTTACAACTATTTTTATTTTTTCCAACTTTACTTAGTACAAAAAAAAAACATATGCAAAGATTGAAACAAAAGGTGCTATCTTCATACTTTAACTTCTTCTAAGGTTGGCCTTATAACTGCAGATCTAGCCACCTGTTGGAGAGTCCAACTTGAGTACCTACATGGATAAAACCCGTGCTAAGCTATACAGCTTAGTAGGAAACAATCAGTATGTGAATGACCACTCACAATGGTCATTCTCAAGTACACTCAAACATGCATTCATACAAGAATATATTTGTTTTTATTGTTAATTGATAATAAGGAATCATATTTAATTACATTAACCATAACACGTATGATAACACATGTATCACAATGTTAATTAGTCATTTCTTATCAACACACTTGTTTCTATGAATGCCTGTTTAAGTTTTACGGATGCGGATAACGGATGCTGTGGATACCCATAGGTATCGATCATGTAAATATCCGAAGATATTATTCCTGTGGATACCCGGAGGTATTATTCTTATAGATATCCGGAGGTATCGGTCATAAAATCACTTATAAGCATATTATTTATCTTACATACGTTTCATTTATTCTAAGTGTGCGTGTGCGTGTGTGTATAGTTATGCTCCACTTTCCTACAAGCATTTACAAGGTTTCTTAAATATCTCAAGAAAATCTGGATGAGGTTTTATAACTTTTCAATGAGTAAACTCACCTTAGACTAAACAGGGTAGTACATCCCTTTTAAACATGTGTATATACCCATAGCTAGAACTTAACAGGCCAGATTTTTTATCTGAATAATTAATATACCCACAATCCAAGTCATTTAGTAAAGAAAAGTGCTCGCATTATCCAATTTTAGCAAACATATCTTATTTCATATTCATAATTTTTAATTAGATAATTCATGGATATAATCATATATCATCTAATAATAAGTCATATAAAAACCCTTATTAATATACTTGAGCACTAAACTAGTAACGAATCAAGATAACTTAATGCATACCCAAATATACATTAAGTGAGCTTACATAATCAATTAAAATACTTTGCCAATTTTCAACTCATTTAGAGAGAGAAGATTCAATAAAAATTGCAAATAAGCAGGGATCACGATGGTCACAGATTTGTGCCCACCGTAAGGCCCATGCAAAAAAGGTTATGTTCATCCAGAGGCTATAGTCATGGTGGTCACCAAATCCTACCAGTTGTGACCCATCAAAATAAGGGTCATAGTGATCACAAAATTCTAGCAACTGTGACCCTCAACAAACTTTCAAAACTCCTTATGGCAGTCTCTCTACTGAACTTTACATAGGTAATTTGATCTAGTTGCAATCAAAATTAGCCTAAATAGTCTCATATACTTTTATTCTTATACATGTCTAGTTTCTATTAACATAAAAAACATGCAATTTGGAGCTATATTTTAGGAATTATACCTAAAATACTATAAGCTGGTCCAAAACAAGGGCCAGTTGGATAAGTAGCATACTTCAATATCTTATTTCATTTTTGAGCATTCTAGGGGTAGAATTTACTCTAGAGTTAATATGCCAAGTTATGGCTAAAATACCCTAATTGGTTTAAATGAACCAAAACCAGAGTTGATTCTAATAATTCATTCAAAGCTTAATTTATTTTCCAACTCATAAATCAATCTCAATTCCTTTATCTATTATCAATACCATAATCAAATTCATCCTCAAACTATTTGAAAATATAAAATATAAAATCAATCAAAGTAATAGACTCCCATACCTTTAAAGTTTGCAAAATCACTCTAGGTATTCAAAGCTCCCTCTATTCCTTTAACTTTAGCTTCCTCCTTAACTAAATCATATAATATACCAATATAGCTTCAATTCCAGGTGTAAATATACACCTTAAATCATGGATAAAGAAGAGAAGAGGAAGAAATTAATTTCCTACTTAAATTTATAATATAACTCGCCTTAAGTGCTTAGTTGAATTCTATTAATTTCCTACACTTTGGCATTCCTTAAGGTGAAGAATTTGAATGAGATTTGAGAGAGAATTGAAGATTGAGAATTATGTAAATTTTTGACTTCTAAAGGGCCGACCATCCCTCTCTCTCAATACATATTTGTTTTGTTTACTTTTATTGAAATTTCTAGAATGCAAGATGTCATGCTTCTATTGGTCCTTACCTTTGAAATTTTCTAATTTATGATATGGCCCCATAACTTCTCAATCTCATGTAATTGCATATAAATTTTGACTTATTCTCCACTTAAACCTAATATTTCATGTATTTGAGCGTACATAACGTAATTAGAATGAATTATCGGATTATCCTAAAAAAATATCATTAATACTGATCATATCCCCGACTCACAATAACTATCATGTTCATTATCCTTTAATTCTCAATCTTCTTTGAGTATTATGTCTCATTCTTACTAGGATATGATTTGGGGTGTTAGACCAATAGATATCTCTCTCATAAGAGAGGGATAAATTTTATTTTGATTATTCACTATCCTCTGTATGATTCTCATCATGTCCAACCATAACCTTTATGATTATCCAATTAAAGATAATGCTTTATTATGTCAAAACTTTATGTTTCTCATGTAGAAAACTATGATAATCTCATGTCTACGTATTTGATAATATAACTATTATGAGATCACTTATGATACTAACCCATATACTGATCTCATTGCGGGTTTATCTAGTACCTTAATTGTTCTCTAACAAGTGCCTAAAAGTTTAATTTATATCACCGTATATAATCATCTTATAATTATCAATCAAAGCCATACTAGTCTTAATTTATTATTACTCTTTTATGATAAATGACTAGAGATAGAAAAACATTAAATTGTTATTCACAGACATTAGTATAATGTAACATGCCAACAATATATTAATGTGAAGAAAAATTCATTTTTACACTACAAGAAAATCTGGAAATAGCAATGAAAATGATTCCGTTGCTAAATTAGCAACGGAAAACCAATTTCGTTGCTATTTAGCAACGAAAAATAATTTTCGTTGCTAAAATTGGTTAAACTTTATGGATTTAGCAACGAAAAAATTTTTGGTTATCTTCCATTGATAAAAATTGAGGAAATTTTTGGCACTAAAATTTAGCAACGAAATCACTATTCCGTTGCTAATGAAGGCGCCAAAAAAATTGGAACGAAAAATTGCAACAGAATATGATTTTCGTTGCTAATTTAGCAACGAAATTTAATTTCCATTGCTATTTTAGCAACGGAAGATAATTCGGTTGCTAAAATAGCAACATAAATATATTTTCGTTGCTAAATAGCAACCGAAAAATATTTCCGTTGCTAAACAGTAACCGAAATAGAATTTCGTTGCTAAATAGTAATTGAAATAGAATTCGGTTGCTAAATAGCAATCGAATTTATTTTCGGTTGCTATTTTTATTTTCGGTTACTAAAATAGCAACAGAATTTAAATTCCATTGATAAATGAGGGGCATTTAAGTATTTTTCATGTTTGTTAGAAATATAAAATAGAAATTAATTTTTCATAATATAATTAAAAAATAAGTAATGAGAAGCTGATAGGGTCATAATTTTATTTATGATAGGGTCACAATTTACTAATTTTAGAATATTCAACTACTATTTTTTTATTATTTTTCGCTTATATATAATAATGAGAAGATTATAGGGTCATAATTTTAAAAAGAAATTAATTTGTCATAATATAACTAAAAAATAAGTAATGAGAAGCTAATAGGGTCATAATTTTATTTATGATAGGGTCACAATTTATTAATTTTAGAATATTCAACTACTACTTTTTTATTATTTTCCATTTATATATAATAATGAGAAGATGATAGGGTCATAATTTTAAAAAGAAATTAACTTGTCATAATATAATTAAAAAATAAGTATATGTTAGTAACAAATAAAAAATAAGAAATTAAATTTTCATGTTTTTTCTTGTAGATTTTTAAATTTATAACTTTAATTAAAGTATATGTTAGTAACAAATAAATGAATAAATTGATAATAATAATAATAATAATAATAATAATAATAATAATAATAATAATAATAGATATTTTAATAATAATAATAATAATAATAATAGATATTTTAATAATAATGGTGGATATTTTAAGAATTTCTAGAAGAACTTAAGTGTGTGTGTTGTTAAAAAAATTAAGAAAGAAAGTAACTAAAAAAAATAGGGAAAGATTTAGGAAGATGACACTGAGCATCTTCTGTATCTATTAAGCAATAGCTAGATTCTCTTTTTCATGTTCAGGGTTACAAAGGAGATGTGGAAAACTTGGGGAAGTGTGAACAGGTTTGTGGGGCAATTTTTTTATTCTTAATTTTTTTTATACATGTTGTAATATTAGCTGCATATGTAATATTTGTAATGCCCCAATTTTTAAATTATTCGAATAGTAAATAAATCAACCCAATAATATGTAAATTTGATAATAAAATAAATATAAAATAATTTGGGTTTAATTATAGTTGAGTTTTGGGTTTTATTGCATAAAAAGAAGAAGTTCTGGGGTTAAATTGCAAATAACGTAAAGTTGGGGGACTTATAGAGGAAGTTAGCCAAAACGATGTCATTTTGGCCTATTTTTTTCTCTTCTTCTTTAAGGAACTAGTCGGTTCCTCTTTGTCCCAAAACGCCCAGCTCGACACCCCTTCTTTTCCCGATACGACCCCTCTAGGCCGCCGCCAGCTAGTCACCATCGTTGTTCCACCGGAGCAGCTGCCGGCGCACCATCCTCGCCCCTGTTCCTTTTCCTCTCGCTCGCTATAGGGCATGATTCTCCCCTGTGTCTTCTTCTTTGCTTGGGTTTTCTTGGTTCTTCCCTATGGCAATTTTGCTCCCTTAATTTGTAAGTAATTTATGTTTAGTTCCTTCTTATTATTATTTGAGTTAGATGAATCAAAGATAGTAAAGAATTATATATCTAGGGATTTTGGAATTTGGGGAAAATGTTAATTTTAGATAAATCTGTTTGTTTACTACTGTGGTATATCAATTTTGAAATTATTGGACCAACAATGGTGGTTTAGATGAATGTTAGAATTTATAATAAGTATGCCAATAATGAAGACAAGCTAAATATTGTGTTTTTGGTTGAGTATATAATATTGTGTTTATCTCTTATAGAACTTTAACTCTTGTTGAGTGCATTCAATTGTGTATTTGTATTGGTTTGCAGTTATGATTTAATTTGTGATTTTCAGGTTTAATATTCTAAAGCCTCTATTCCCTTGAATCTTCTTTTATTGTCTGTCATATTCTTTTGTGGGTCCTTTGTAAATGGTTAATTTATCCATATGTCCAATTTTGTCAAGTCATGCTTTGGTAGTGAAAAGAGAATGAAATTTCTGTGTCAATATTTTTAATTTTATCTACTTTCAGAAATTATTATTTTTTATTTTTTTTAGCTAGCATTGGTTTAGTTATATCTACACGGATGAGTCAATGGCAGCAGATGTAAATTTGTTGACCTTTTTTCTTTTGCTTTACTTTTTTTATCTTTGACCAAGTATCTTAATAGTTTTTTTTTAGCTCCAATTCCATATTTAAACTCTTTTAATTAGAAGTATTAGTAGTAAGTTAATTAAAATTTCTAAAACTCTTAGATAACAAAAATAAAAGCTCAAAAAAAATTGCATATGTATTACTATATTTTTTTTAAATCCAAATCTCATTGCCAATTCGTAGGCATTTTACAACTCAAGACATGGAATTTATCGCTTTTAAACATGACTGGAATGAATAATTTTTTTTCTATTCAAGCTAAATGCATGAGATTCCTGCTCCATTGCAAATGTAATGGTTTTTTGTTTATATTTGTCAGACAATTTATCATTGATATGTTTTTTACAAGAATTTTTGAAAGGGTGCATTTCGATAAACACTAATGCATAAGCAGTCTTTAAACTTTCAAATGTTTGTGTATCGATCCTTAATTTTTAAAATTTTTAACTGATAGTTTGGGACCATAGCTAGAGCAGGCAACATACAAGACTCATTAGCGTCTCTACCTATCTGAACAGGCAATATGATTTGCTTTTGAGGCTGGACTTGATTTTTTGCATTACCTGCTAAAGAAATTATGTCTTTCTGTTTTGGAAAAATATAGTTTTTGCCTTCTATGATTCCAGGATTTGCATTATGAAAGGAGTAAATGCTGTAGATGATGTGATTTTCTTGTGTTTGATGTTAGTTTCTTTTTGGAAAATAGTGAAGGCAAATAGTTATAAAGTCATTGAAAATGGTGTTAGCTCCAATGGTTGAATTTACGTGTATCATGATCAGACCAAATTAGTTCTTAGATCCTCTGTTTTACTCCTTGATGTACATGGCAAAGTCAATGAGTTAATTAGATTGTTTGAATACTAATACAGGTTTGGTTGTGAGTATATAATTGAGGAAGCTCTTTTACTGTGCTTTTGATTTGAAATACCATGTTTCTTAGGAGTTATATATATCTTTAGTCTTTTATTCTTATCCATTTGATGATGGATTGGTAATGGTTGTGCTGGTTTAAAGTACTAGGTGGGCACCAGAGGATATAGTTTGCACTTTCCTTTTCTTCCAAGTATGTCAAGAAGCTCTATTTAACTTTGTGTCTTTTATCTTTCTTTCCTGTCATTCATGGGTTTTTGATATTAAAAAATTGTAATAATTTTTAGCGATGAATTAGCGATGGACAGGATCGTCGTTAATATTTTTATTTGTGGCTGAATTTAGCAACGAAATCTAAATATCCATTGCTAAAAATAGCAACGGAATCTAAATTCCGTTGCTAAAAATAGCAACGGAAATTTATATCCGTTGCTAATTTTAGCAACGAAATCAAAATCCGTTGCTGAAATTGACCAATTCACTGAATCTTTCATTGTTGAATTGAATTCCGTTGCTAAAAATAGCAACTGCCGAATTAGCAACCGAAATTTTCGTTGCTAATTTCCATTGCTATTTTTGATTAGCAACAGAAAATTAACATTTTTCGTTGCTAAATTGTAATTTTCTTGTAGTGTTATAAAATGAAATATGACACTATATAAAGGTCCAAATATTGGACTTAGGATATAACCACTTACAAGTCAATCTCAAATTAACAAATGAATTAACAATAACACATCAAATCGAGGTTAAGATACATATACAAGTGTGAAGCGGGATGTATATTTAGTTTCACGTTTGCCTTCATTGTGGGCTTAATGTATTAAAAAAATAAAAATTTAAGGCTCAATTTTGTGAAATAAATATTCAGGGACATGATAGCAAAAATTTAAAAAGTTTAGAGGTTCGTACGTGCTTTTTACCTTTTTTTTTTATTCTATAACCAAGTGGTGTATTTAAGATTTTTTTTAAGAAAAAAATTTCCCTTTATTGGCATAATGCAATAATTGTGAATGGTGTCTTATAAGCCGATATACTATAAAGATTATAGGGATTTACATTGATTTGCAGGCAATCTTGCTTGGTTTATGGCTATTATCATTCATAAAATATAAGCACTATGAAATAAAAAATGCCATTTGTAAACAAAAGCTACGTACATGAAAGAATTTTAAGTCATATAAACTAACTGTATAACGGTGTATCTAACAAAGGATATGGATGTGTCCAACTAAATCAGCACGAACGTGTCTAACAAATCAGACATGGTCGTGTCGTTACTTCTGTCATAATTTTCTCTTTTTCAATTGTGGAAATGTGCATGGAAATCTCAAATTTGAGCCTTCGAGCTAGAGACATGAGTGGAAACTAATTTTGTCCACACAGCTTTGGCAGTGGTTGCACCAACAAGTTGAGGTAGGACTCCTTTCATAAATTGAAACAATGATCCAATTGAGTACGATCTAATCCTATCATTTCCAAACTTTAAAAACTAGGCTGCGTTTGTTACCTTCAAGAAAAGGTGATGGAATAGGCTCACTTTGATGAGAATGATAGACTCCAATTTACAACCGGTCACCATAAAAAGAAATCGTGTCTTCCACATTAGAAAATTGGTGGATGCAAGTTTTATGGTTAATTGATGAGAAATATTCGGTGTAGAGCAGAGTAAAGCTAGTGTTAATGCAGTTGCAATAGCTATTGATAGTTGAATATCTATTGAGATAGAGAATTTGATTGACATGGTGAACTATGTTTGAGAATTTATTTAAGATAATTGTCTCTAATACCATTAAAAAGATGAATGCTCGAAATCCTCTGCTAACAAAAATGAATATTTATATAGGACTATCCTAATCATAATAGGAATATATACAACTAACAATGTTTCTAAAACATAATAGTTATCATTTTCTCTGTTCTTTATTAAGCGTCATCTTTCGAGATTTTTTTCATTTCATTTTAAAAGTTGCTTTTTAGAATTCAAGAAAAAAATTTAATGCATTTTTTGTAATTTAAGAAAAAAATTTATACATTTTTTATGCTTTATCCTTATTTTTATATTTTAAATGCATCTATATGTTTATCATCACCTTTCTCTATATTAATTAACGAAATGCTAATTTAGTCCATTTCTAATTTTTTTATGACATTTTTTTGGGTGCTAAAAATAGATTCAATAATCGATAAATTCAAAAAATAGTCATTAAAAACTAACCGTTAATAATGTCATTCTCTATAAATCTCATATGCATTTACCTTGTTGGGACTAATAACGATTTGACTGCAATGTTATGGCTAATATTTATATTTTAAAGGCTTGTAAGAAAATGATATGTCATGGAATATTATAAATTTAATGTTCTTATTAGATTTCTACTAATTTATTATTATAAATTATATATTTTATATCATATTGTTGATTAAGATTTCACCATATAGAGAAAATAAAATAATAAAAAAATAAAATTGAGATTTTCCAATGGAAAAATAACAAATAGTAGGTAAAAATATAGCCGAAATGTAGAGACGGAAAACTTTTCTGTTGGTAAATTTGCCTACGAAATATCTATTTCCGTCGGTTAATTTAGCCACGGAAAATATCATACCGTAGGATAATATTATCGACGGAAAAGTTTTCCATCGGTAAATTTACCTATGAAACTTAATGTTCTTATTAGATTTCTACTAATTTATTATTGTAAATTATATATTTTATATCATATTGTTGATTAAGATTTCACTATATAGAGAAAATAAAATAATAAAAAAATAAAATTTGAGATTTTCCCACGGAAAAATAACAAACAGTAGGTAAAAATATAGCTGAAATGTAGAGACGAAAAACTTTTCTGTCGGTAAATTTGCCTACGAAATATCTATTTCCGTCGGTAAATTTAGCCACAGAAAATATTATGCCGTAGGAAAATATTATCGACGGAAAAGTTTTCCATCGGTAAATTTACCTATGAAATATATATACAGTAGGAAATATTGCCTACAAAATAGTTTTCTGCCGGTAAAAAATGGCAAACGATGACAATAATTTGTCTTCATTTAGAGACGAAATTAACGACGGATTACTTTTTTCATCGGTAAAATTGACGACGGAAATATATTTTGTCGGTAAAATTGCCGACGAAATTGTTTTTCATCGGTAAAGGTGAATACAACTTTATCTCCTTCATCAATTGCCATTGATAACTTTCGTCGGTATTTTTGTTTTCCTACGGAATTTCACTCAATTCCGTCGGGATATTAGATTTTTTTTTTGTAGTGATCATTGTAGCTAATTGGTGACAACAATGTTGTCACTAATGTTGCAAAATATACTATTCCATTCATATGGATCTATTAGCGACAACATTGTTTTAGCTAATTAGCGAGAATGTAGTTGTAGCTAATTGGCGACAACAATGTTGTTGCTAACGTAGTAAAATATATTATTCCATTCATACAAATCTATTTGCGACAACGTTGTTGTCACTAATTAGCGAAAATACCGTTGTAGCTGATTGACAACAACAATATTGTCGCTAATATTATAAAATATACTATTCTATTCATACAGATTTATTGGCGACAACATTGTTGTCGCTAATTAGCGAGAACACCGTTATAGCTAATTGTTATTGCTAATTTAGCAAAATATACTATTCCATTCATATAGATCTATTGACGACAATATTGTTGTAGCTAATCCGCAATAACAATGTTGTAGCTAATTGGCGACAACATTGTTGTAGCTAAACTGAATGAATTTTTTTTAATTAATTTCAATATTTACTCATAGTTATAATATTTCATTGCTATTCAACTTGTCTTTTGATCTATGCATTATTATATTTGTAACATATTTTTCATTATTGCCAAAAAAATAATTAAATTGTCCTCTAACATTTTTATTTTTGGAGTACTAAAATACTTAATCCCATAAAATTTATTTTAGATAAAAAATGCCTCTAGTGGTAGTTCCATGATGACATGCCGTCAATTGACTAATAAAAAAAAATATTGATATATCAAAGAGTCAAAATGAAGCTGGTGCATTATTATAATTGAATAATTAGAAAAATATGGTTCACACTCATATTGGCGTCAACATTGTTGTTACTAATTAGCGATAACAATGTTATAACTAAATTGGCAACAACAGTGTTATTGCTAATTAGTGAGAACAGTGTCGTAGCTAATTGACAACAATAATGTTGTCGCTGATTTAGCTCTATATTATTTCATTCATATAACTATACTAGGTAGAATTATGTTCTAGCCAAAATTTAGGTATTTAGCTAAAATTATGTTCTAACTATTTTTATATGATCATAATTTTTAATATTTTAATTTCATTTACATTTAATTAGAGTATTTAATTTAATAAATTTAGCTAGTATATTTTTTAGCAAAATTTAGATAAACTAAATTGATTTTACTTAAATTAATTAAATTAAAATAAATTATTATCTTTACAAATAATAATATAAATTATTATTAATTATATAACACAGAAACTAGCTAGATTATTATCTTTACAAATAATAATATAAATTATTAACATATTTTCATTGTTGCCAAAAAAATCAAATTGTCCTATAACATTTTTGCTTTTGGAGTACTAAAATACTTAATCCCATAAAATTTATTTTAGATTTTAAATGCCTCTATTTTTGATTTTTAATATTTAAATTTTATTTATATTTAGTTAAACTATTTATTTTAATAAATTTATTTATTTTATTTTTTATTTGCAAAAATTAGATAAATTAAATTACCGTTACTTAAATTAATTATAGACATTCCCAATTGTGAAAATGTTATAGCGAATTTTGCAAAAGTGTGCTGTACCCGTTTCCCTCAAATGTTTGAGTGGGATAAAAAAAGAAAAACTCTTTTTCAGTTTCACAAAACACATTAGGTCATTTGCTATCTTCTCCAGCAAAACTCCCTCCGCCCTAACACTCTATTATTCAGTTTCACGTATGTTGGACACCATACCCGCATTGCTTTCCATAGGGAGCCTTCTTCACCATCAACCAATTTTAGTTTCGAAATTCAGGTTAGTGTTTGGGCAACTTCAATAAAATATTTGTAGTGAAACCATATTCAATGAAACAAGTAGATTTTGCTTTTAAAAAATAATTAACAATGCTAATGGTTTAAATAATTTCGTCAATTAGTGAATTAATTGCTTAGAAATTAGATTTTATTCGTTTAGGAAAATACAAATAACTCTTCTTTGTTAGCTCTCATAAGCACACCAATGCCTCAATTTCAAAAGGTTGTTCACTGGTATAGCATTTCTTACATTCCTCTGTGGATCAAGAGGTAATCTTTTTGCCTTTTTTTTTTCACTTTTCTTTCATATTTGGTTTCTCGCTCCTTCTTTATTCCATTGTCAAGAGGTTTTTTACTTTTAATTCCCGTACAATTCGATCAGCTTACTGATTTCGTGAATTAATTTTATCTGTTCATCATTAATTTGAAAGATATTCTGGTAGTTGTTTCGTTTTTAGTTTTGTTGTTGATATAAATATTGTATCTTTAAGATCGGTTTCTAGGTTTTGAACCATAGGATGCAACATCGATCTATTGCTTGCATCTTCTAAATGGGATTATTTTTAAGTATCCTGTGTTGATAAAGAGTGGAGCAATGTTGGCTTTACGACGGATGGATCAAAATGGCTAGTAGAGAACACATATATAAGATTTGTTGGTAAGTTAATATTAATCCTCCTCCACTATAGTATATGTATTTTGGCCATTGAGTAAATCAACTTTTATCCGTTCATCTTAAATTCTTTAATCTTATTTTTTAGTTACAGCATAAACATAATATCTAATGCTATTCTAAAGAACACAAAAGACTTAACATCTGTAAAAAGAGTAAGCCAAAAGAAACCCGATTGAAAAATTTTATGGATCGTATGATTAGGTCCATGATGACCTCCAACTTCTCCTCCATGGAATTGTTGCATTATGTCTTCTCGCTCTTCTTTCAAAATGCATCTTTGCAGCATTTGATCCGAATAGATTTTAATCAAATACGAGTCACTGTAAAGGTAGTGCCTAGCATTTACTTGAAGTTTTTTCTTTTATTGCCAAGTAAAGTCTTTTGGAAGGTAACATTCTATAAGAAAATTAGTTATATTAGCATACCAAGAAATTGAATTTTCACAAGCATAAAGAGCACCAATGTGTTCATCAGGAAATAAATTAGAAATTTTTTCCTTTTCAATATTAGCATGATCCAATCTAGATAGATGATCAGCTACAAAATTTTTAGCTCCTTTATTATCTTTGATCTCTACATTGAATTCTTGTAATAGCAAAATCCATCAGATAAGCCTTGGTTTAGAATCTTTTTTAGCAAAAATGTGCCTTAATGCAGTATGATCTGACCACACCGTGACTTTAGAACCAAAGAGGTAAGGCCTAAATTTTTCAAACAAAAACATAATTGTCAATAACTCTTTTTGCGTGGTAGTGTAATTTGCTTGAGCTCCAGTGATTGTATGACTTGCATAGTAGATAGTGTAGAAGACTTTCTCCCTCCTCTGTCCTAAAATCGCTCCCACTGCATAGTCACTAGCATCACATATAATTTCAAATGTTAAATTCCAATCTGACGATGCTATGACTGGTACAATGATTAACTTTGGTTTTAACAAGTTAAAAGTCTGCAAACACTTTTCATTAAAGTTAAATGCAACATTTTTAAGCAATAAATTAAACAGTGATTTAGCTATTTTAGATTAATTCTTAATAAACCGATGATAGAAATCGACATGACCAAGGAAACTATTAATACCTTTAACACTAGTTGGAGGAGGTAATTTATCAATGACATCTACCTTTGTTCTATCTGCCTCAATTCCTTTCTCAAAGATCTTATGCCCTAAAACAATCCCTCTCTCACCATGAAATGACAATTTTTGCAATTAAAAACAAGATTAGTCTCTTCACACCTTTCTAAGACCAATGCAAGATTATTTAAGCAAGGCTCAAAATCCTGACCATATAAGGTAAAATCATCCATGAAAATCTCATTGAATATTTCAAGAAAATCATGAAATATGGCCATTATACATCTTTGAAATGTGGCAGGGGCATTACAAAGATCGAAAAGCATCCTTCTATATGCAAATGTGCCATAAGGACATGTGAATGTGGTCTTTTCTTAGTCTTCTGGGGCTATAGGTATTTGCATATCCCCCAAATATTCATTTAGAAAATAGTAAAATCTATTTCTCGCCAATCTTTCTACCATTTGGTCAATAAAAGGTAGAGAAAAATGGTCTTTTCTAGTGGCATTATTTAATCTCTTATAGTCTATACACACTCTCCATCCTATCACTGTACGTGTTGGAATAAGTTCATCATTTTCATTGGTTATGACAGTTATTATGCCCTTTTTAGGTATACATTGGATCATACTAACCCAACTACTATAAAAAATAGGATAGATAATACCTGCATCGAGGAGTTTAAGTACCTTTTTTTACCACATCTTACACTACTGGGTTAAATCTCCTTTGGGGTTGTTCAGTGTGTATAATAGTTGGAGCTAATTCCTTTCAAATCGGATGTTGCCCAACTAATTGCTTCTTTATGCTTCTTTAGTACTTCTATAGGCCTTTCTTCTTCCAACCCTATCAAAAGTGAATAAATAATTATTGATTTTGCATTATCCTCTAAAAACATATATTTTAAATGAGAAGGAAAAGTTTTAAGTTCAAAATTATTATCTCCCTTTAGAGGGGATGATTCATTCTTCATATTTCCTTCTTCATTATGCTCTTTCTCTATATCATATATCAACTCTTCTTCTCTTTCTTCCATTTCCTCCTTTTACTTTGGATGCATTAAACACTCTTGAAGCTCATCATCCAGAATAATTTCCTCTTTTTCGCTTTCACATACTCTTGAATACTATCAACAAAGTAAATTGACTCTTCAAAGTCATATGAGGGGTGTTTCATCACCTTGTTCACATTGAAGACCATCTCTTTCTCATTGAACCTTAGAGTCATCGTTTGCCCATGAACATCAATTAAAGCTTTTATCGTGTTCAAAAAGGGTCTACCAACTATCAAAGGCATCTTTCTATATTTCTCCATATCCATTACTACAAAATCCACCGATAATATGAAATTTTCTACTTTTACCAACAAATCTTCTATAATCCCCTTTGATCTCTTTATGGATCTATCCATCAATTATAGTGTTATTTGGATCTCCTGTAAATCTCCCAAATTCAATTTCCTACAAATTGAAAAATGTATTAAATTTATGCTAGCACCCAAATCACATAATGCATGACCAACAAAAATGTTTCCTAACTCATATGGTAGAGTAAAAATTTCAGGTTCCTTTAATTTTTTTGGAATTTTTTTTATTAAGATAGCACTATAATTCTCAGATAGTTAAACCATTCCTATACCCTTTAGCTTTTTTTTTATTGGTGCAAACCTCTTTCATGAATGTAACATACTTAGGCATGTGTAATAAAGTTTCATAAAATGGTAAATTTACATGTAACTTTTTAAACATGTCTAAAAACTAGTTAACTGTTCATTATGCTTCTCTTTCTTGGCTAGAGATGGATAAGGCAATTGAAATTTATCAAGAACAGTAGAAATAAGTTTTTCCTTACCCTTATCTTTCTCAACAGTAAGAGGTACTTCATTAACAATTTCAGAATTAGAAATACTTGCTTCTGTTGCTGGTTCCACCCCTTTAAAAGAACTCTTAACAATTTCATCTTCTTAAAGCTCTTTTCCACTTCTCAAAGTGATTACCTTGGCTTCCTCCTTTAGATTATGATCCACATTAGATGGAATAATTCCTTGGGCTCTATTGGATAAAGAATTAACAAGTTGCCCCATTTGATTTTCTAAGTTCCTAATGGATACCTCTTGGTTTCTCATCCAAATATCTTAGAATTTTCACATAGCATCTTGATTTGCTAAAACTGAGTTTTGGAAGGCCATAAAAATAGCAATCATTTTTTCTAAATAAGATTTTTTCTCTTGTGGGGGTTATAATTTTTGAAATCCTGGTGGTTGATAAGAATGTAATTGATATGTAGAAGGGCAGTAGGGGCATGGTTGGTTTTGATATAGTGGATGATTATTACTATTGAAAGCTAAGTTTTGGTTAAAAGGATCCCTAGGTTTAGAGTTAGAAGTGGATGCTATGTTCCCTTCCTTCCATGCGAAGTTAGGATCATTTCTTCACCCTGGATTGTAGGTATTACTATAGAGGTTCAAAGCATTTACTTCTTCCACTAAATCTCCCCCATTCTTAACTCCCAGTGCTTCTTGATTTCTTGCATAAACATCATATCTATTAGATAAACCTGATGTATTTTGAGCTTTGAGCTTATTTATTTCCTTTAAATGCTCTTTTCTCATCAATTCTAGATGAGCCTCTAACATAGCTATTTTATTTACACTATGTAATCCCTGCTTATTTTGTGTGGCCCTAGAGGTTGCCCATTGAGCATCATTTGTTGCCATTTCATCAAGAAGTAAGAAAGCTTCTTCAGAAATTTGATTCATAAAATTTTCATTTGATGCTGCATCTAATAGGGATTTAGTAGCTTGATTAGCACATGCGTAAAAAGATATGCATTAGTTGATATATAAGAAATTCATGATGTGGATAACTTTTCAAGAGTCTCCTAAATCTTTCCCAAGCCTCATGGAATGACTTCTCATAAAATTGTTGAAATTTATTAATATTTTTTTTCTAATGATGGTTGTTTTGGTAGGTGGAAAGAATTTACACAAAAACTTTTCTTGCATTTATTGCCATGAGTGAATAGATTGATTTGGTAGCATTTGCAACCAATCCCTTGATTTACCAATAAGGGTAAAAGGGAACAACTTAAAACTAATGGCATCTGTTAAAACATTCAAAATTTGCACGGTATCACTAACTTCTAAGAACATATCTAAGTATTGTGTGGGATTCTATATCTTTAAACTTGAAAATTGATTTCTTTGTACCATGGTAATGGTAGCAAGTTTTATCTTAAAAGGTTGGTGATGAGGTATCCTAATGGTTTTATATTCTTCATTACCTAGGAATATCATAGTCTCTAATGGTTCTAGATCTAATTCCATTCCCTTGAGCTTGATAGGGTATGTTTTGCTCTTCTATCCTAGGTGGTGGGTGGTGGATCATTTATAGATGGTTCATTACGAGATAAGCCATAGATATTGAAAGGTGGGTCTACACCAAACTTTTGATTATTTATTATTTCTTATAGTCTTCTGGCCCTATGAAATCTCCTTTCTATTTCAGAATCAATAGAAAAAATTGGATCGCCTTTTACCATAAACTACTGACACCTGCAAAACAAGAAAATAAAATTAAAAAAAAAAAGATAAAGAAGAAGAAGAATAAGAAGAAGTAGAAGAAGAAGAACACATAAAATCCACTTTAAAAATCAAAATAAATAAATAAGCGCTAATGTTCCCCGGCAACGGCACCAAAAATTTGATCGATATCTAACAAGTGTACTAAATCGGCTAGTAATATAGGAAAATATAATTATAATCCCTAAATATCGAACCAAAGAGAAATTTGTGTTTGTATGAAAGTTTTGAATTTTTTAGAATGAAATTTATGTGTAAAATAAAGAAGAGAAATCCCAAAGTTTGTAATGATGAAAGTTTAAACCAAAAACAAAACTAAAAATAATATATTAAAGTAATGAAAGATCTTAAAACAATAAAACTAGACTTAAACAAAAGCAAGCAATTAAATGAGGTAAAAATAAATATTAAAAATAATTTTCACTAAAGGACTATCCACCTTAATTTTATATTGTAATGACTGAAATTCAATAGGAATACCAGTGATTATGGAAAAACTAGATAAAGTAAAGCCTGATACCTTGAATCAAAAATATCTTTCTTAAGTATCAAATTTTTTTTAAGAATAATTTAATACTTAGCATAAAAATTCAGTTTAAATTTCTAAACATTCATTGAACTCTTTTATAAGTAAATTAAACTCCAATTTATTTTTAGTTCCTCCTTTCTTAGTATTAACCAATATTATCAATACATAAATACCTCAAAATCAAAAAATAATCATGCATAGACAATAAAGAGTTAATCCAAGAACATGCAAATCTTCAACTATGTCTAAACCAATTTTTAGTTATTGAATCAATAAACCAACAATTAGTCTTAAAACAATCAAAGATAAAAATATGCTTAAAACTAAGAAATAATCAACTGATATTTGAATTTAAAGCTCAACTTAAGTCATTACAATAAAAAAATTAAGGATTCAAGTATCCTTTAGCAAAAGTAAAGAAAATTGCTCACTATTCATGCTGAAAATTAAAGTAAAACTAATAAGAAGAATCAAAAGAATAAAGCTAAAGAAGCTCCCTTAATTAACTTGTACAGAAAAAATCAAAGAATACCTCCTGCTTCTTGCTTTTATTCTTCACAAACTAAAGAAAAATTATCATAAAACTAAACTAAACTAAACTCGTTTAAGTACTTAATTCTCTAATGATCTCCATTTTTGGTGTTTATTTCCTCTATTTATAGATAAAAATTATTTCCCAAAGAAGAATTTTTGCCTTTTATTGCTTCCAAATTAGAATCGAAAAAGAATTCTAGCTTAATAAGAAGTTATGTCAAAAATTGCCTCTTGTGCACGGCCAAGTAATTGAAGAAGAAAAACTGTGCAGTGCCATGTAAATGAAGAATAATGGTGTATTACTAAGCACCAATTTAGCTTTGGCAATGTACGGCCAAGCACAGAAGAAATATGGCATGCATGGCTAAGCACACACTTACTGCCTTAAAGCAAATTTTCATCTTCTGAGCCTTGTTTTCTAGCTTTATCATGCTCAGCTGTTTGAATTCCTTGCTTGGCCAAGTATAGGGTCTTTAGACTAATCGTCATAACTTGTTTATCATTTTTTTAAATTACAAAATTATTCCAAAATGTTTTCTTTCTTTTAATTTAGTCCTTTTTTCTTCAATTTAACCCTGAAAAATACCAAAACTTAAAATTAACCCTTAAAACACAAATTCAATCAATTAAACTATCATTCAACAAAATTAACTCAATTAAATACCTAAAATCCCATTAAAAATCAGTTAATTCATAATTATCAAACTATAAAAGCTATTTAAAAAAAATTAACCAAATAGTTATTAACACTTTTGTAAAAAGCCAAACCAAACACCCACTTGAGCATTGAAATGTAAAGTCTAAGAGAGAATAGGAAAGATGGTTAAAGAGAATAATTATATTTTCTCACATAGTAAAATGTATTCAACATTTGGTATTTATAGTCCTGATATTACATTTAACCTATACAATCTACAACCGTACCTAATTACATTTTAAGATGACAATTACAAAGATTACAAGATAATGATGAAGAGAAAATATAAAGATATTGAAACATAGTAGTTTCCCTAAAACCCTTCTCAAGCTAATGGCGAAAGGGATTGAAGATGAGGCTTGTCATGAAGAAAAAAAAGGCTTTTATACCCAATGACTTGGTGAGAATATCAACAAGTTGATCAGCTGAAGAAATAAATTTAATAATTAAATTTCTCAATTTGACTTGCTCTCGAAGAAAATGATAATCCAATTCAACATGCTTTGTTCGACCATAGAAAATTATATTTAAAGACAAATATACTACTCTAATGTTGTCACACCATAAGGTGGCAGGAGTTGGTGAAAAGAATCCTAATTCATACAGAGAGAAAGCAACAACAATATTTTAGCCATGATATTAGCCAAGGCTTTGTACTTACTTTCTGAATAAGTTCTAGCAATTGTAGGCTATTTCTTCAAAGGCCATAAGGTTAAACCAGATCCACAATAAACAAGGTAGTCGCAAGTAGAGCGATGGTCATCAAGACATCTTACCCAGTCACTTTAGGTAACTAAGAAGATGCAAGTCTGTATTTTTTGAGATGAGAAGAACATACTTACAAATTCCATGAAGATAGCAAAAAAGTTATTTTATCGCTTACATTTGAACATTAGTAAAGCAATGCATAAATTGCCCTAATTTGTTCATAGAAAAAGAGATGTCAGGACGAGCCAAGGTTAGATATTAGAAGGCACCAACGTGAAGGGAAACATTTATTTTCTTACTCAAGTTAGGAGGGGTAGATATGGGCATCGAGCAAGACTTTGAATTCAGCATATATTTTTAGTAAGAAGGCCCTTTAAAATACTTTTTTTTTTGTGTAAGAAGAAGACCAGAGACATGGGAAACAGCTTGAATTCCTAAAAAATAGTAAAGATGCTCGAGGCTTTTGATAAGAAACATCTTTTTAATACAATTAAGAAACCATTCTAGTTTTGATGAATCTAGATAGGTTAATGAGATATCATCAACATAGATTAAAATAAAAAAGAATGCAAGCTATCTTTGAGCATTATGAAGAGCGAGCTATTAGCCTTGGATGCAACAAACCCAAACTTGACTAAAAATTTAGAAAGGTGATTGGACCATTGGACGAAGAGCCTATTTAA
This sequence comes from Excoecaria agallocha, assembly GCA_037975025.1. Lineage (NCBI taxonomy): Eukaryota > Viridiplantae > Streptophyta > Magnoliopsida > Malpighiales > Euphorbiaceae > Excoecaria > Excoecaria agallocha. The sequence goes on from JBBPFJ010000127.1 coordinate 53,446, forward strand.
GGCCGTAGAGTGAGTGGTGTAGATAAAAAATATGATTTGGATATATGGAGTGTGCATAGCCAACTAGTTGCTCCATATAGATTTCATCATCAAGGTATTTATGCAAGAATGCATTGGAAATATCAATTTGGCAAATAAGTCATTGATCAACTGTGGCAATAAAGAGCATTATGTGCACAGTAGTAAATTTCACCACAGGAGAAAGAGTTTCTTGATAATCAATATTAGATTGCTAGTATAGCCCTTAGTGACAAGTCTTGCCTCATAATAATTAATATCACCATCAAGTTGTTCTTTTAATTCAAAAAATCCACTTATTTCTAATAATGTTCTTATTTGGTAGACATGGAATAAAAGCCCATGTACCATTTTTAAGAAGAGCATTGAGCTCGTCAAACATTGTAGCATGTTATTTAGGGTGTGATTTGGCTTTGGTAAGAGGTTTGGGTTCAGTTTGGAGGTAGTTGGGTCATATTTAGGCAAGGTTAGCTTGATGTTTGGACATGGTTGTAGGTCTGAGGGTCATTTAGTGAAGGTATGTAGGAGAAGAGAGAGAAAGCTGGAAAGAATTGATAGATTATCTAGTGAGGTCAACGACTAGATTCAATCTAGGATTTTCGATGGGAATAGAAAACTTATTTAGGATAGACAGAGAGTGAGAGGATAAAGATAATTGATTATTTGAGAAATGAAATAAAGACTTATCTAAAGGAGAAGGTGGAGATAAAATTAGAGATAATGATAAAAAAGGACTAGGAACTTGAGAAAAAGGATAACTTTTAGATGGAGAGATAATAAGACATAGAGATAGAGTGAAAGTAGAAAACAAACATAGGGAAGATGTTGATAGAGAGACATCATGTAAGTGGGAACTATTAATAATTTTGAGCTAAGGAGCAACATCTTTGGCCCTTGATGAAGTGGTATGTCTGTTAATATATAGAAAAATAGTATCATGAATTTGCACATAACAAGCTAAATAAATCAGACCATTTGACCTCTAAAAACATCTATATACAGTCTGTGTGGGACTAATGTTAGTGTAAGCCCTAGCCCCAATACATTGTAACGAAACACTTGAAATTAATAAAATGAGGCATTTGTTTTATCCTTTGTATTCCTGTGCATATCAATTGATAAAACTATCCAAGAGTGTTGTTTTGGTTTAAGTTATCATGTGTGAGGCACATGGATTGTAAGACCTTGAAACAAATGAGATATCATTCTAAATATCCCTAGTCAGTCATTGTTATGGGAATAACAAATGAATTAAGACTAGTATGCTCTCTCTGATCTTATGAGTTCTGTCTTACGGATCATTAGGACAAGAGTGTCAATCAGAGATCATAGATACATGTTAAAGAACATGGTATCTGGATTCGATCCGCTCATGAGAACACTACATGGTACAAGTCATAAGTGTTTCTCATATGCAAGTTTTGTATCGGAGTTCTTAGACCTGAAATCTCTATGAAACTCTTTATGAATTACTGTGTACTTTGACATACACCTAACGTGCTCGTAACAGAGTGACAAGTACGGGTATGATTGGGTATGCACTGATTCATGTTAGAGAGCATGAGAGAAGTGAAGGGATTACCCCTCTCGATAAGAGAGAAAAATATCACCGGCCACTTGATCAGTGAACTGAGAAGTGTATGGCAATACCGAGATGAAATAATGAGTAATCATTATTTATCTGAGAGTTCAGTGTCACTGGAATATCAAGAAAGGAATTAATATATATAAGGATGACTAGTTCCATGCCTTATATTAATTCTGATATTTATGGGTAAGGGACTATACGAAATTGCATTAGGTCACCAAATGCCATATGCATTTTCATTTAATTTGGAATGCTATAATATCTTGCTAGAGAATATATATAGCCTTTGAATTAATTTATTAATTCATTGCCAACATTAAATGGACCTATAGGATCGCACACAAAGCATTGGGCTTAAAATGTTTAAATTAAGTATTGAGCATTAATTTGGGCTTTTAATTAAAGTCAAATTAATGTATGTAATGGGTTATAATATTGCTATTGGGCTTTGGTCCATGAGAGAGAAAAAAAATTCAGCCCACAAGGTTTAATTTCAATTAATTAATTATCTTGTGTTAATTAAGTTAATTGAGTATTAAAGCCTAAAGGAATTTAAATTAAATCAAATCACTTAAATATATAATGAAGTGGCCGAAATTCGAAGATGGAATTCAAGGAATTTCGGCACATGTAATTAAGTTATATTAAGTGATTTTATTTAATTAAATGTCTTATGTTTTATTTCAAATTTGAATTTAAATTCAAAGGAGTTTAATTCAAAATATATTACTTATCTTTAGGAAGTGATAGAGTTTGAATTAATTATCTTAGGATAGTTGAATTCAGATTAATGACTTGCCAAAGGATAAGCATATATATTAAAAGAAATAAAACCCTAAACCTAATTTTTTTGTGGCATGAATAGTAACTCGTGAATAGTAACTCATGAATAGTGACTCTCTCTCTCTTAATTCTTTTAGTTCAATTTTTCACAAGGAGAAAGGATTGTTCCTCATTCTCTTGTGTTATTGAGCAGTAATAGCAATCTAAAGAAGTACAAAATCAAGTTTTGTAGCTTCAAACTATAATCATTACACAATACCGAAAAAGAGATCTAGCAATCTCGTTTTTAAGCCGACGGTGTAATTGTGTGTGTGAGAATAGAGGGAGTGGCGCAAAAGGCTATTCCTTGGCATTGGTGATCGAGATCTAAGGCGGACAAAGCCATCTTAGTTGCTGGTCATCATCGGAATAAAAGTTTTAAAAGGCATCAAAAGTTGTAAGTTTGATAACCCTAAAATTGCATGTTTCGATTATATCCTTGGATATGTATGGTATGTATGATAAATTTTTTTTGTTTTTCCGCTGTGCTATCATGATTATCATACCATGTCATATTCCATCAGTGGTATCAGAGACTAGACATGCTTATTTTAGTGCTTTAGATGCATGAAAAAATTAATTAAAAATCGTTATTTTGAAAACATGCAAATCTGAAATTTTCTGTTTTGAGTTTTTTGCATTGTTTTGGTGTAAAAACGATTTTAATTGATTAGATAGGTATTATAATTAATATGACATGTTAATATACTGTCCTAAGATGTTATTAGGGCTGGTAATGGTCGGATTTAATTATTTATACCTGATGGTACATGTTAATTATGAAACTAGGTGCTAGTTGGCATGTAAATTGCTAGTTTAACAACTAGTTTTCAAAATTAAATGTAAAAACGTTTTTGGCATGTTTGTAAGTGATATTTAAAGATTAATTATCAGGTCTGGACATTTTTTAAATTTGGTTTTAATTCTGGTCCATGATAATTTAATTGATTAATTTTAAAATCACTTAAAACAATGACTAGTTTGTGTTTGTTACATGTTTAATCAACATTGTTTGCTTTGTTTTGATTAAAATGGTAAAAACACATTTAGATTAAAATGGTACAGAATATTAAATCAATATTTATGGACTTATTTAGATTATTAAATGACTCATAAAATTGATTTAAATGTTTGTGCATTTCATGGCATTACATAAGCATTAAACAACTAGTTTTGTTGTTTGTTTGTTTTTGCATGAATGCCGTGTTCTATTATATGTGTTCTTCATGATTTTATTTTTAATTCATGTTAGCACATATTATATGTATTTTTAATGTTTATGGGCTGTATGACATAAAATTAAAAATGGCAAAATTGGAAATTATACTAGAGTTGATTTATGGCACAAATCTAACTAGTTTGTGTTTTGGGCTTTTAAGAGAACTTATTCAATAAGAGGATTTAGTTCATTGGGCTTCGGCCCAGGCCCATCACGGGGTCTTCTCTTAAAGGTTCAAGTACACAATTTCCATTAATGGGCTTGGCTAAATTGATTAAAATTGGACTTTGTTTGATCCATGAATGCTATGTATATTTATTTGCTTGTTTGGTGTGATGAATGGATATGCATGGTGCATTCATGGGCCCTGGGTTTTTGTAATTAAATATGGCCTGCGTGCCATCATATTTTATTGTAAAAGTTTCATTTATTTCTTAGAATAGAATTTATTTGAAGACTTTGTAAATCAAGACGAAGCCCACCGGAGTGGAGAAGCCCAACTCGAAGATTCTTATGTAATAGTATAGAATCTTAGTTGTAAGTTTTTGGGCCCATGTTTGTCACGCTTTACTTTATGCAATTATATATATATGCATGCTATATATGGATGACAAAGCGTATGCCATGTAAGCCGTAATAAAATGAATCCCTAAAAATAGTAAGTCACAAAGTTGCCTTCCTAATTCGAAACATATCAAGGCATCGATCATCGGTCACGTAGACTAGGAGTCCTAGATGCGCCCGATTATCTTTGTGAGGCATGGGTTGTGAATGTAGGTTGGACTTATCATGGAAAGGGATGCCCGGACCTAGGCAACTAATAAATGGGTTGTGCTATAACATCTTAAGATGTTAGCCCATTTGATCCAAGAGTCATGTACGAGACATGATTGGAGTTTTCCTACCTAAGTAACTTAACTTGTTAGGTGTACAAGCTCAGC
>JBBPFJ010000127.1:58233-105162 GCA_037975025.1 Excoecaria agallocha
GAGACTCAAAGAAAGGGTACATACCTTTGGCTTTGGGAGTTCCTTTGACTAAAGAACAGTGCCCTAAAACCAAAGAGGAAAGGGACAACATGAGTAGAATCCCATATGCATCTGCTATTGGATCTATCATGTACGCTATGTTATGTACTAGATTGGATGTTGCTCATGCACTGAGTATAACCAGTAGGTTTCAGCAAAACCCTGGTGAGAAGCACTGGTCTGCTGTAAAAGGGATCCTTAAGTACCTGCGAAGGACTAAGGATCACTTCTTGGTGTATGGTGGTCAAGAAGAGCTCGTCATACAAGGTTATGCCGATGCTGCTTTTCAGACCAGCACTCAGGATTCTAGATCGCAATCTGATTTGTTTTTGTTTTAAACGGTGGTGCTGTCAGCTGGAGAAGCTCAAAGCAAGAAACCGTTGCCGACTCAACTACAGAATCTGAGTATATTGCAGCAAGTGAGGCTGCAAAAGAGGCTGTTTGGATTAAAATTTCATTAATGGATTAGGAGTGGTCCCAAGCATCCTAGATCCATTAGAAATTTTCTGTGACAATAACGGGGCCATCGCACAGGCTAAGGAGCCCCGGTCACACCAGAAATCCAAACACATACTCAGAAGGTACCACCTGATCAGAGAAATCATTGATCGTGGGGACGTCAAGGTTAGCAAGATAGCAAGTGAAGACAATGTAGCAGATCCTTTGACGAAACAGTTACGTCCAAATCTGCACGAAGCTCATTTGAGAGCGTTCGGTCTTAGGGCTATGCCCAATTGGGACTAGTGCTAGTGGGAGATTGTTAGTGTAAGCCCTAGCCCCAATACATTGTAACGAAACACTTGAAATTAATAAAATGAGGCATTTGTTTTATCCTTTGTATTCCTGTGCATATCAATTGATAAAACTATCCAAGAGTGTTGTTTTGGTTTAAGTTATCATGTGTGAGGCACATGGATTGTAAGACCTTGAAACAAATGAGATATCATTCTAAATATCCCTAGTCAGTCATTGTTATGGGAATAACAAATGAATTAAGACTAGTATGCTCTCTCTGATCTTATGAGTTCTGTCTTACGGATCATTAGGACAAGAGTGTCAATCAGAGATCATAGATACATGTTAAAGAACATGGTATCTGGATTCGATCCGCTCATGAGAACACTACATGGTACAAGTCATAAGTGTTTCTCATATGCAAGTTTTGTATTGGAGTTCTTAGACCTGAAATCTCTATGAAACTCTTTATGAATTACTGTGTACTTTGACATACACCTAACGTGCTCGTAACAGAGTGACAAGTACGGGTATGATTGGGTATGCACTGATTCATGTTAGAGAGCATGAGAGAAGTGAAGGGATTACCCCTCTCGATAAGAGAGAAAAATATCACCGGCCACTTGATCAGTGAACTGAGAAGTGTATGGCCATACCGAGATGAAATAATGAGTAATCATTATTTATCTGAGAGTTCAGTGTCACTGGAATATCAAGAAAGGAATTAATATATATAAGGATGACTAGTTCCATGCCTTATATTAATTCTGATATTTATGGGTAAGGGACTATACGAAATTGCATTAGGTCACCAAATGCCATATGCATTTTCATTTAATTTGGAATGCTATAATATCTTGCTAGAGAATATATATAGCCTTTGAATTAATTTATTAATTCATTGCCAACATTAAATGGACCTATAGGATCGCACACAAAGCATTGGGCTTAAAATGTTTAAATTAATTATTGAGCATTAATTTGGGTTTTTAATTAAAGTTAAATTAATGTATGTAATGGGTTATAATATTGCTATTGGGCTTTGGTCCATGAGAGAGAAAAAAAATTCAGCCCACAAGGTTTAATTTCAATTAATTAATTATCTTGTGTTAATTAAGTTAATTGAGTATTAAAGCCTAAAGGAATTTAAATTAAATCAAATCACTTAAATATATAATGAAGTGGCCGAAATTCGAAGATGGAATTCAAGGAATTTCGGCACATGTAATTAAGTTATATTAAGTGATTTTATTTAATTAAATGTCTTATGTTTTATTTCAAATTTGAATTTAAATTCAAAGGAGTTTAATTCAAAATATATTACTTATCTTTAGGAAGTGATAGAGTTTGAATTAATTATCTTAGGATAGTTGAATTCAGATTAATGACTTGCCAAAGGATAAGCATATATATTAAAAAAAATAAAACCCTAAACCTAATTTTTTTGTGGCATGAATAGTAACTCGTGAATATTGACTCTCTCTCTCTTAATTCTTTTGGTTCAATTTTTCACAAGGAGAAAGGATTGTTCCTCATTCTCTTGTGTTATTGAGCAGTAATAGCAATCTAAAGAAGTACAAAATCAAGTTTTGTAGCTTCAAACTATAACCATTACACAATACCGAAAAAGAGATCTAGCAATCTCGTTTTTAAGCCGACGGTGTAATTGTGTGTGTGAGAATAGAGGGAGTGGCGCAAAAGGCTATTCCTTGGCATTGGTGATCGAGATCTAAGGCGGACAAAGCCATCTTAGTTGCTGGTCATCATCGGAATAAAAGTTTTAAAAGGCATCAAAAGTTGTAAGTTCGATAACCCTAAAATTGCATGTTTCGATTCTATCCTTGGATATGTATGGTATGTATGATAAAATTTTTTTGTTTTTCCGCTGTGCTATCATGATTATCATACCATGTCATATTCCATCAACTAAGACCCAAATCAATGTAAGGTGTGGTTCGAAAAGAAAACTTGTAAGTGTTATATGGTTTAAAAAGTGGAAAGATGGCACAACCAAAAGGTTTAAGTTCAAGATAATTTGGATCTATTTGAAAAAGCAATTGAAATAGGGATTTTTGCTTAAGAATTTGATTAGGTAAAACATTTATTAGATTTGCACTTTGTTCCAAAGAAAAATTCCAAAATGTTAAAGAAAGATAGGCATGAGCCAATAAAGTTAAAGTTATTTAGCAAGGTGACAATTTTTTTCCAATTACACCATTTTGCTCATAAGTATAAAGGCAATCAATGTGATGTTAGATGCCAATAATTTGAAAATACTAGTGTAATTTTTGATACTCCCCACCCTAAGGTAAATGAAAAGCCTAATTTTTTTTTTATTAAATTGGCGTTTGATTAGTATTTTGAAGTTTAAGAATATGCCATAAACATCACTTTTGTTTTTCAAAAATATACCTAAGTATCATAAGTAAAATCCTCAATAAATAAAACAAAATAGTGATGACTATAATAAGAATGAACAAAGGTAGGTCCTCAAACATCAAAATGTATGATATCAAGGGGTATAACTCTTGTGCTAAACTACAACAAGAGGAATACAAGCCCATTTTCCTAGTAGACAACTAAAACAAGGAGGTAAACGACTAGTAAATATAGAAATAAAATTATTTTTTTGATAAAAATTGTAATTTTTTATTATTCAGATGGCCAAGACACGTATGCCATTCATCAAATGTTGGTAATTAAGTTGTCAAGGCTTTCTTAGGAGAATGCAAGGTATACATGCCTAACTCAGTGGGTCATTGCATCAACACCTTCCTTGTTTGTTGGTCCTTAATCATGATAAAATGAGATTAAAATTCAAAGAAGCATAAGTTATCAAAAGAAAACTTTTGGATAGAAAGAAGATTTTTTATAATAGAAAGAGCACATAGAACATTATTTAGTTTTAAGGAACATTTAGAAAAAGGGAAAAAAGGTAGTACCAATGTGGGAGATTTGCAAACCATGACCATTACATACCTGAAGATCATTACTAGTGTAATCAGTACCTCTACTGAGGGATTGAACATCAAGAGTGATATGGTAATTAATTTGCTGCAGCGTAGGGAAACCAATGCATTATTTGATTTAGTTGGGGATCCATAATAGAATAGTTAGCCATAGGTTGGAAATGGCAAGCCAAATTTGGATAAATCTTAGTAAAAGGGACTTGAAATGACTGATTGCCATGTTGATTTTGATTTCTTAGTGCATAACGATGTATGATTTCAGTAGCCAAAAATTTAACAAGTGCCACGAGAGGCCTATACCATTATTATCATGCTAATTGGAACCATTGAAGCCACATGAACAAAAAAAGTTTGCAGCTCATATTGAGAGAATTGGATTTGAATTCTTAAGCACGATATCTGCTTATGGTAAGAGCATTTTTTATAAGAATCTCATTTGCCACCAATTGTCTATGTAACTCATAAAATGAGTCAGGCTCAGTACACAAGTTAAGAATAGTAACAATGCTATGAAATTCATATCCAATATTGCGATAAATAATTTCATTAAATTCAGCAGGAGAAAGTGGCTTAACAACAACTTTAAGTTCATTAGAGAGAGCTTTTGCCTTTTATAAATACTAAAAGGCAGAGAGGTCATTATTTTTGAGTTCTTAAAGTTCAATATGGAGCTAAAGTTGTCGATTTTAAGAGATTGAACTAAAGGAATTTTCAAGTGCTGTCTATACCTCACATGAAGATGTGAGCCCAATAACATATGGAAATATGTCTTCTGTGAGAGAATATAACAACTAACAAAGGAGCATTTGATCCTTTTTAAACCATGTTGTATATGCAGGATTGGAAATTTTAATTATGGCATCATCAATTGAGGGAATAGTTTTTACCAGTGGTGAGGAAAACTCATCAATGATGCCATGTAGATCATGATAATTAAGGATAGGAATAAACTGTGTTTTCCAAGCTAGGTAATTTTTAGTATTTAGTTTGATAGAGAAGGAATGACTTGAAGAAATAGTAAAAGATGTGGTAGAAGAGGTCAAAAGGAACCATAGGATTTGCCATTTTTTAAAGGGAGAGAAGGAATGGCTCTAATACTGTGTAAAGTCTAAGAGAGAATAGGAAAGATGGTTGAAGAGAATGATTGTATTTTCTCACAGAATAAAACAAATTTAGCATTCGTTATTTATAGTGTTGATATTACACTTAACCTATACAATTTACAATAGTAACTAATTACATTATAAGGAAATAATTACAAAGATTATAAGAAAATGATGAAGAGAAAATAGAAAACTATGGAAACAGTGTAGTTTTCTCAAACGAACGAGCCTGTATTAAGGCTTTGGTGCTACTTCCTTGTATCCTTTTTTTTTTAATAAACCAAAAGCATTGTATTGAATAAAAGTTACAGAGGCCAATAACATGCACAGTAGAAAAAAATATAATCTAGAATAATTAAGAGGACCTAGCACAAATGACCCAATAAGTACATCATCTAGCCAAAGAGATACAAGATAAGCATTAGATCCAACACAAAGCTATAGCCCAACATCAGTACCAAAATTTTTCAGTAAGGGAAGAATTAACCATGTAGCAGCCAATCCCCTATAATGCTCTTATAAATGATAGTGTTAAAAAAAGACCCCTGTATAACAAATCCACTAACACTAAGAAGAAGAAAAGAAACCTTCTTTAATTACTCAATCAATGAAAAGGGATAGCTCCGCTTCAACTATTTCAAAATGTCTTAGCTAACAAACAGCTATCTGCAATGTAATATGCCTTCTGATTTATCATAATATAGTAGAAAAATGCATCCACTTTAAGAATAAAACCATCCTACCAAGTTAAGTCACTCCACCTAAATAGCGTGACAAAAGTTACCAGTGTCAGTGCCACAGAAGGAAATAGCAATCAAACTCGTCGCATCTGCCAAATATAAAACACCTCTAAATTGCAACCTAGACTACAAACCATCGCCAAAACAACCAAAATAGCAAAACCTCAAAATCAATAAAATCGAGAAGGACCAACCAACAAAAGGATTCAAAAACTATCAATTCTCATATTAGGAAGAAAATGCAGCAAAAAATAATGGCTAATAGCACCACCGGTCTTAGAGACACATAAAGAAAGAATAATGAAACACCTCTCCTCTGCCAAACATAAAATGCCTTAAAACCACGATCCAGAACTACATCTTAAAAAAAAAAAAGAACAAAAAACAAAGCACAAGAGTTCAACACCAACTTCACACCAAAGTATGCACGGCAATATCGCAGCCCGGTAATCTGGAACTGATACAGATAGAGAAATCTCCTAGGCAGGATTTTTATGTTTTGAAAACCATTAAAAATAGATAGGACACCCCTACAATTACTTAATATGCCCAAATCACTCTTCATTAGAGAACCATCCAAAACTAGATAATCTCATAAGAAGCGCCAAAAACACAAAAATAAAGCATAGTAGCAAAATAGCAGGGTGGGCGAAAAGAGAACCGAAACAGCATAGTAGAACTAAGAGCAAAAATTCACCCTCTTGAGAAAAGTTAAACAGCCTTGCATATGAGAGCTTTCAAGGGTGATAGCAAGAAGGAAGAGTATTCATACCCAATCCTCAAAAAAACAAATGGTCATCTCAAGCCTATCATGTGCTAGTTGAAAATCAGAAATAGCGTCCACCAATGAGAGCCAGCTTATTAATTAGCCCAAGCAACTAAATCAGACTCCTGAGATGCTTCTTATTGGCCAAGTTATCTGTAAAGTACTCCCTCCGATCTTTTATTATCAGTCATTTTTGCTATTTTCATTAGAATTAAGAAATAATAAATATATTTAAATTAGTATTAAATTATGTGATTAAGATAAAATTATTAAATTTTATTGGTTCTAACTTTATTGACAAAGAAAAATAAATTGAAAAAATAAATTAAATTACATTGAAAGTTTAAAAGTAACAGATAAATAAAATTTAAATTTTAGTCAAAAGCTATAGATAAAAAAGAATGGAGGGAATTACATTCTCTTTATTTATGAATAAAAAAACACCTTTTTAATTCTAGAAATATAATTGCTGATCTCTTTTAAATTGTTGCCTAGCATCAAGAGAATATCTTTCGTAAAGCCTTGCAACTAAGAGACTGTCGTTGAAGGTTGGAGTTTAAACCAAACTTTGTGATTCCGTTAAGAGAGGAAATTAATGGATACATGAAGGGCTTTACAAATCGCCATAACTTTTACAGTAATTGAGTTTGCTACACCAATGTCACATGAAAAGAAGCATACAACCAAGCCAACAGAATTCCTTAGAACACCTCCAATCCCGGTAAGTCCTGGGTTACTAAAGGATAAGCCATCATTATTCCATTTCATAGAACCACAAAGAGAAGAGGACCAATCAATCCTGGGCTTGAGATCATGAGGCTAATGAGATTTCCTAATTCCATCCACAGATAACACAAGGTCCTGCCCTCTCAATTTTTAAGTCTTTTTTTTATAGGCCAATGATTTTCATTAATATAAGGCAAGTATTTCCTAATAGACCAAAACATTCCAGCAATTGTAGCCTAATATAAACAACCGAAGAAAATAAAACATAAGCTCTACACTACTGCCGAATTAATAAACCTAAACAAAAATGTGCCAAAAAGCTGAACACCTATAAACCTACTGCATAATTTGAAGATCCAATAGAAACAAAAGGCAAAAATGAAGCCAACTGCAAAAAACCCAACCTATAAATGAGCTGCATAATTAATAGACTCGGTAGTAACTAAAGGTAACTTAGAATAAAACTTTGAGGTGTGCCTCAAATTCTACTGTAACTTATTTCCCATCCTTTATTTTCTTCCAATTTTCTTTATCCCGTTCTTCAAATTTGATGAGGGAAGCAAGAAGATCTTCTCTATTGTCCGGTAGAACACAGCCCAACATATCAGCCACCTTCAGGACTTTTAGTGCCTCAATTGATGGGGAAATAAACTCATCAGACCCTGCTCTTTTTAATCTTTCATTAACATTGAATATGCAACATTAGATAAAAGAGTCACTAGCGATAATGCCTAAATATGTGACATTGGAATTCATGTTCACTTTAACAACTACTCTGTTCGAAATTTTCTTAGTTTTTCTGCCCTTTTTCTTTTTTAATTTTAGAAACTAAAATGTGGATTTGTCATAATCGAGAATATAGAAGGAATGAATTTTTTTTACCTTTCTTTTACTTTTATCTGGATTTAAAGGAGCTTTAACGATAGAGCCAATCTGAACTAATACTTCATTGATGCTCATTCTCTGTTTTTTACTATGCTCGGTAGGCCCAACACCAAAGGGCACTAAGTCAAGCCCATTAAGAGTGAAACCGTTTAACTCCTTAGGCCCAGACTCAGATTCGATAGCAGGTTATGGCTCTAACTCAATCAAATTAAATTTGCTACCCAGTTTGTAAAGTAAGGAATCAACTTTCTTACCTAGCTGGCTATTCGAGCATACAAACTTACACTGGGTAAAGTGTGCCATTTTTGAGTTCTTTCCCGAGGATGACTACGATTTAATCGATGAAGATGATCCTTTCACTTCTCTGGATGCCTGTAATCAAAGCTCTTATAATTTTGGATTCTTTATTGAAGACTGAACGAACCTTTTTTTTTTAATAAATCCATATAAAAGATAGATGGCTCCTTTGTAACTCTAAATGTGTATGATATCCCATCAATCCTAGTTGTAAAAGTATCATTAATCAAGGATGAAGAAGATGTAGCAACGAGAAATCTGGCGGCATCTAAGCAACATTTTTTGCTAGTATTGTAGTCTAAGCTTATAAAATTGCCATACAATGAAGCAATTGTAGAGAAGAAATTTTTGTTCCAAGTGTACAAAAGAAATCCATCATATCTTAACCACGTATAATGCTTTTTACAAATATCATTAGGCTCCCAAGATTTAATCATCTCAAACCATTCATTCAGCTAACTTGCACTCGACTCCAGCATTTTATCCTTCTTCTTGCGCGAAGGGAAGGTAAGTAGAACCACATTGCCTCCCATTGGTCTACACTCGCAAGAGTAAAATCTCTATTCTACCACAACATTTTGAATGTTGATAACATCTTGAGCCTCATGTGGCCAACCAACTAAACTTTTGTCAAGCCACTCTCTATCTTCCTTTGCTACCTCATATTGAAAGTTCACCAAACCAGCCCTAAGATTTATGAATGAGTCCTTTCATTTGCCATCCTCACTACATTGGCCCATTTTAGTAACCTCAGCATACGTCCTCAAATCTCTAAAACTAGGCAAGTTCACTGTATTTTATTTCCTACTCTTCACTGTATTCCAATCCTCTGCCTTGTTGCTATAATGTGCCAAATTAACTTGGATTTTTCAATTTCCCTTCTAGGCTTCATTCATCCTTTTAAGGATATATTCTATGTTCTTAGATGTACTCGAACTAACAAACCTAAATTTGGTTCCCTTTGAGCTCATTTTCCTTGGAATAAAGACTTGTTATGCCTCCCCATACTAGGAAAACATTTATCTCGCACCAAACGCCAGCCACCCTAGGGTAGATTGTTTACAAATAACCTATAGGTATTCAACCACCTTTTGGGTCTCACGATGGAGACCTACGGTAGGGATTGGCAATCTGAAAACCATGAGTTCAAAAAAAAAAAAACTATATTCGTTTACCACATCCTATAGAGATAATCCAATCAATAGCAATAAGCTTGTTTGAAGAGGCTCTTCCCGTTGCAGATTGTTCCTTTGATCAGAAATTATCTTATTGATGTTGCTCTCTTTAGAGTTTGCCCTTACTTCCTTATATCTATGCAGGAAATTAAGGAAAAATTCCAGGTTTTGCAAAGAATCATCAGTTGCATCCATCTCATATAAATTCATGGATAAAGTTAGGAAATTGAAACATTTTTCCCTAGCATTTATTGTCATTCCTATATTCTGCCAGTAATTGGATTAATGAGAGAAGGTATAGAAACTCTTTAGGCTTACTTCTAGGTTTAACAGTGTATTTCCTTCTTCCACACTATCTTTGATAATTAAGGATATATATTTCCCTAAATCTCCAATTAATGATATTAGTTACTCCCTCCATCCCATTTTAAGAGGTATTTTTTCCTATTTTAATTTGTTACAGTCCAAATATCTTTTTCAGAATTCAATAATATGTTTACACGTATACTCCTATTTATTATACAACTTATTAAAAATTTTCTTTTGTTATTACTCTCTACTTTTAAATAAAATTAAATAAAATTCTTGAAAATATAAAGGGCATTTTTATCAATTACTATAATTTTTTATGAAATTGAGGTATTTTAATTATTTTCTTAATTTTCGTGAAAAATATAAAGGTATCTCTTAAAATGTGATGGAAAGAGTAATTATTTATTCATAAGGAGATACACTTGTCTAAGCCCTAATGAGGCAGGCATCTGTACCTTAATTAGCTTAAGAATCAAATTTAAAAGAAAAACAAACCGTCCATCTTGACATCATTGTGCTTGTTTATCTAGTTTAAAATTAATTATCATTATTTTTTTTTTCAATTTTTTGGTATCACTTGCATTTGCAATTTGGTTAAGGAATCATTATTTATTATTGTACATATCTAGAATAATCATATAATCAAGTAAATAGATTCTTTGGTCACCAAACTTGTCAGCAATTTGTTCCCATTTAATCAAAAAATAAAAAAAAATGACCAAAAGAATAGCAATGACCGGATTCCCTAATTAATAGTGCATCACCTGAGTCATGCAACTTTATTAAATCATTATATTTTCTTTAGGGAAAAAAAGTCATAAAACATTGTATAAAAAAAAGTTTGAAATAAGTTTTTATTTAATGGGTTTGGATCGGTTCAAAGAAGAAAATAAAACCAATTTGGACTGCAACGGTACACAATACGATATTATTTTGTTGGCTTCTTTTCCTCCTTCTCACCTAACCTTCCACAAAATGCACGCAGTTTTCTGCTTTAGAGTATAGAGAGTGATCAATCTCTGCTTTGAAGCTAATTAAAATTTTTATTGGATTAAGAAAATGACAGCAACATTAATTTCTGACCGTTTGATTATCTTAGTGATGCAAACAATGACTTCATCTACTGTTGTATACAACTTGGAGTGGTTAGCTTGATGAGACAAGCAAAGCAAAATTTTTTATATATCTAACTCCAATATTTTCTCTTCTTCCTTGAGGAATATATATAGAAGATTATAATATAAATAGAATTAATATTTGTAAAAATTTCTTTACCTTTACAAGATGTCAACATAATATTTCTAATTTTGTTATATACTTCTTGATCAATCAAGAAAATTATGTTTCAAGGGCTCTTGTCAATTAGATGTTGTTTTTAATGGTACTAGCAAGAGCGACATGGTTTTTATTTTCCAGGGAAAATACTAAACGAGTCAAATGTAAATTTAGCTATAATTGGACTTATGTTCTAGACATATACATTTAACTAGATTTGGATAAAACCACAGATTTTGACTGCTACTATATAGAAACAGTTATATATCGTGAAAATTAAGCAAACGCTACAATGTTTATCGTATAGGATGCAAGCTACAGCTATCAATATGTATCTTTCTACATATATACATCAGAAATTTTCAAATAATAATAATAATTATAATAATAAGATTTGGTTAGACTAAGTTTATTGGGTCTTATCATTTAGCACGTCCACAATAGAAAATGAATTTGCAGAGACAGTGATCTGATCCTGTGTAGAGGCCAGGGTGTATCCTGTTAAGAATAAAGAAGTGCAAATCTTAAGATTTTGCAAAAAAAAAAAAAAAACATGTGGCGTGGCGCCTACTGAATGATCCAACAATTCTTTCATATACCTTACTCTAAAACCACATCTAAACAAACTGAAAAATAAATAATAATAAAAAAAAAGTTCAATGAAACTAGCCAGCAGGAACAACACTTTTAAACAAAACCAGCCAACCATATTAAAAAAGCTCACACATATCCAAAAAATCTATAAAAAGAACAATAAAATAAAATTCTTTAGGGAGATTTGGTGAGATGTAACAAACATACAGGATGGGGTGTAAGTTTAGATATAGCTTTCATGTATTTATCAAAGCCTTCTTGTGGGTTTGTATTTGCAAGTCATCTTCAGAATTTGCGAGGCTTAGCTTGAAGAGCTGGACTCCAATTCATTACTCCACGTCACCATCCTTTATCTCTCTTTTATAAACCTATCCTCCCCTTTATTTTCTTCCCCAAACCCCAAAATTTTCTTTTACTTTCTTTTTATTTAAAAACAAAAACAAATGGAGGGTCTTATTCCTTTCGTGTACAGAGCCATAATGCAATACAAGAATGGAAAAGAAGGACCAATCGGATCGTGGCTAAACGACTCGCCCTCTGCTTCTTACATGCGTCTTCCGGGCGATTCAGATCGATTTCAAGCGTCGGATATCCGCCTATTCGGATCAGAATATGGCTTCTCTACTACTACTACTACATCATCAACATCATCATCCTCAGCCAATGCGAATTCTTCCACTACTCAAATTCTCTTATCCACCGGGACTCAGTCCCCACTTTATCGCATTACTTCTCGCCCGGTAGCTGCATAAATACAAGACTTGCTCAAACCTGATCATGAGTTTTTTATGGATAAAATCCAAACAGAATGCTTCCTTAAAAAAATGAATTTCATTATTCATGCGTGACATTCTGCTGTTGATTTAATCCATTAAAAATATTTATGTATCAGGTCTAGCAAGGATTTTATGCTGCACAAGCTCTGAGAAAGCCCAAGGGCATGCATGGTTGAAATTGTGCTTGTTGGAGAGGAAGGTCTCCTGTACAATATAGTAAGTTTATTTTAATTTTTGTTTTTAAATTTTACTTGCAATTTCCAGTTTGAATGGTAATAAGCGTGTGAAAAAACCGAAGGGGAGCGCATGCTTTTGTGTTAAGTGTGAAGATAGGAGTATGAATGATGCATATGTGGATAACCAAAGGGGGCCACACTTGCTTTTATTCATGTTGCTATTATGCTATATTTCTAATTAAATTAAGATAGTAGAAACTTAGATTTGTGTAATTGTGTAAATATAGATTTGTAATATTTGAGAATTTATGTTTGTTTGTAACAAAAAGATAACATGTTTCTTGGCCAAAGGGCCATACTTTTATTAACTGTAAACTTAATCTCTATGCTTGCTTAAGTATTTTGGTGTATTTAGCATTTGGCAAAGCAATTAGTTTGGGTCCTCAAATTTATTGACAAAATTGTAGGTTCAAATTGATGGAAACTAAAAAGCGAAAAAAAAAATGATTGCCAATACGTTGCGGGGTCATTGTTTTAATATTAAAATTTGCAGAAGGTAACTAAACATAATTTAAAATTATATTGTTTTAGCTATATATGGTTTATCCTCCAAGAAAGGGAATGGGGGATCCACATATATATTATAACACATATATATTCTAATTAATCTCTTAACATTGAGATGGTTGTATAGGCAAGTAAAATCAAAGATGGTTTTTCACGTTGATACTGGTCCCAATGTACTGGCGTTAACGGAAAGAAATTGTATAAAATCGGATTTAGGGATGCTCATGGGGTGGGGATCTGACCCGAACGGAGCGGAAAATTCCCAAATTTCCTCCCGCAGGAGGGGGGAAGAGGAATCCCCAAAGTGTATTTTGGGGCGGGTACAGACAATGGGATATCCGCCCCGCGAAAATCTCCGCTCCGTAAAAAATAATTTTTTTATTTTAAAATATAATATTTTATAAATAATTAAAATTAAAACTGATCGGATTGCATGTCAACTATAAAAAAATCATAAAATAAAATTAACTAGAGATTAAAAGCGTATCCGAATTTATGTCATTACAAAAAATTTTATTTTTTTGATAGAATTGAGTGAATTTACATAGAAAAATCAAAATGCTAATAGAATTTAACGATGGAAAAAAGTACAGCAAAAATGGTTGTAGGCATCTTTATTGATGAAAAACATCATCCATCATTAATTCCGTGGGAATACGTAGACAGAAAAATTATCGTCATTTGCTATATTTACCGACGGATTTAATTTCCAACGAAAATTTTACCGACGGAAATAAATATTCCGTACGCAAATTTTTAATGGAAAGATAAGTTCCTTAGGTAAATTTAGCGACGGTTAGTATATTTCCGTCGGAAATTTTGATTCCTGCTAAAAAACTTAGCGACGGAATTATCATCACTATTACGTCATTAAAAATATTATATATTTTTAATAACCATCTCAATGGAGTTTCATGTCTAACCTGAAGGACCCACAAGCTAAAGAAGAAACTCTAAGGCTATGTTTGGTAGACAGCATTGTAATGTAATGTAATTAACTCTGTAATAAATTCTGTGTTTGTTAATAAAAATATCATTAATGTAATGTAATCCTATTTACAGGTGTAATCTTGAATGCATTAGTAGATGTATTCCCCAATCATTTCCTTAACCCAAGTAATTCTCATTACGTTACAGCCTCACTCTACAATCTAAACCTAAACCATTATCCGTCTTCCTCCTTCACCTCCACTGCCACTGTCGCTGACGCTGCCGCCATCCCTGTCGGTACCGTTCTCTTGTCGACGCCTTCCTCCTCCGGTGACCACTCTCTGCTCAGATTTTCTTTCTACAGTTAGTTTCTCCTCTCCTTTACGATCTATCCATTTCGATTTGGAAAATTTCTTCATTCTCTACCTTGTATTTCTTCATTGTGTTGCTTCTCCTGCGAATAGATTTTGAAGTGATGAAATAATTGGTTCTCTGCTTTGTCCTATGGTTTGGGTATCTGATTAATTTGGGAGATTTCGTTCTTTGTAATTTCTTTTTTTCCTTTGCCGTTGGGATTCTGGATGCTGTTGGGCCTTTGGTTCTTTCTTCTCCCAGCTTTTTGTTCGTTTGGTTTCCCTGTTTCTACTCTGCTTTATGGGGACAATGTTGTTCTTTTTTGGTTTTGTTTTGTTGCAGCTGTTGCTACTCTGCATTTGGCTTTTCTCATTGTTTTTTATGATAATACAGGCTGGTATTGTCCGTGTACAAGGGGATGAATTCTACCACATGAGCAAAGTTTTAAGGTTGTGCAGAAATGATAGGTATTTCTAATAATAATTGCTTTTAAGTTTTATTTTCTACACATACACTCATGTAGCCAATGGAAAACCACCCCTGTTATATGATTATATCTGTTACCTTGACTGGCTTTCCAAAATTGTTTTCATTCTCTAAACTTCCTACTTTTGCTTACCTTCATCGTTGCATTATCACCATACTTCATCATTTACAAGTTTTGTGAAATTAATTTTGCATTGACGGGTCGATTGCAGTAATATGTCAAACTTCAAGGCATAAACTATTCGATCCATCTGGGTTTTACTCAAAATCACTTATCTAATTTGTTTAGTTGCTAGAACAGGAAGATATGCAAAATAGTTTCTAAACTGGAACTATTTTGCTGCACTTGCCTAATATTATTCTTGTTCTTTCCAACTACGGGTTTAATGCTTTTAGATAGGATTAGGACAGATTTAGCCCTTCTTGAGTTTTAGATAGGATCATTCATTAAATTGATTTGTGTATTATTATGATTTCATTTTAGATTTCCAGGATTAGATTTGATGAGAGGTTTCTTGTTCTTTCTTGCCTCTTGGATTTTCTTTGGCCTTGTTTAAAGTTCTAGAATTTGTATGTTGTCTCTGTTTATGACATGCCTTTTCTTTCTGCACCGTTGGAATTTTGAACCGTTGGTGAGTAATTGGTAAGTAGGGAATTTGGTATAAACTTCAAGGCTGTTGCATGTGGGGCACGTAGTTGGACAGAAAACAGGGTTATTCTCTCTTCTATTCCCCAATTTATTAAGGCTGTTGCAAGTTTTTTATCGATTTTTTTAATCAATTTTATGATATATTTTCAACAATTTTACCATCAGTTGGGTGGTCCATCTTGGACAGAGAAGATGACAACATTGATTGATGGTGGTCCTTTTTCCTTTTCGGGTTCTTCCAATTCAGATATATTACTTTTATATTTATCTACAAGCCTTTAATATTAGAACTTCTTTCTCATTAGTTTGGTGCACTTTTTATACATCTGTGATGAAATTGTTGCAGCATTGTCAGGTTCTATAATATTGATCTTTTGGCTGAAGTTCTGATTGACCTTATAGAATTGGATTGGATTGGGGGTTCTATAATATATGGATTGTATTTCATGGATGGTGGTAGTAGAAGACTAGTTCTTCAGTCAGCTGGATCATCTTTCAGTGGAGAATTACTGATTGAAGCTGGTAATATGCAGTTGTCAGGGCCTGATGATTTTAGTCCCTCTATCTCTGGATTTGTCTCTACTGAGGATATTTTTTTTGTCTTTGCTACATTTTCTGCAGAATTGGAGAGCAAGTTTGGTCTTTCTTGGGCATACTGCATGTGAGATTTTGTTATGTCTGTTGGGGTTCTCAGTGGTAGTAGGAAGAATTTGTTTTTTTGGTTGTTATTTTTTAGGAATCTGGGATTTTGTTTATTTCGTCTTTGGCCTTCTTTTGGCCCCTGTTGGATTTTGTTGTTACTCATTTAATAAAAATAATTAGCTTATAAAAAAAAAGATGCATTTAATAACATCTATAGTAAGCTGATTATTCAACATTTTCATATTTTGAAAATTGTATTGAAGAAAATTGGTTGTGATCGTGAAACAACTGATATATTTTTCACTATACCCGATAATGAGAAAGAAATTTGGGTGCAAAGTTTACTTGGGGGAGATATTTGAGTATTATTAAACAATTTATTTGATATTTTTTAGTTATTATTAATATGTAAACTTTACTTTGAATATTATAGTTAAAAATTATATTTTTATAAGTTTGCATTTTTAATATAATTTTTTTTAACATTATGTTTTATTAAGTTTAGATTTTTATATATTTATAATATAATAAATATATAAGTATATAAAATAATTAAAAAAATAAGATAATTATATAAAAAATTAATTAATAATTATAAATACAATTACATTTTAAAATATGTATATAATGTTACCAAACATAGGAATGTATTTGTTATTACATTACATTACTAATGTTACCAAACATAGTACTGTAATCAAAATTACATTAAATTACATTACATCATTTAATCCATTACATTACATTCCTTTACGTCATACCAAACGTAGCCTAAGCAGTGGCGACGCTAGGTGGTGGAGAAGGGGGGCAATTGCCCCCCTTATTTTTTTAAATTTTTTTATTTTACATGTATATATTAATTAAATAAACAATTTTTCTCATTTAAAATTTTATTTTGCCTCCCTTATTATAAAATTATTTTTTAATTTTAAATATAATTTATATTTTTCCCCCCTTATTTTTCAATCCTAGCTTCGCCACTAACTCTAAGCAGAACAAGCCAAACCACACCATGTAAAATATCTGCATCATAACCAAAATACCATTAGCTGGATATCCAATCTTTAAATAAATAAACCTCAACTCTATTGCATTAAGCATATCCATTAGTTGAACCATTTGATATGGGGATGCATTATGGATGAGGGAGTAAAGAATTAAAAGACTGGATGGAATTTTGTTGCCAATCTTTTCATTATTAAAGAGAGAAAAAAGCGGAAGGGTCCATACATCCACAGCTCCAAAACACAGCCGACATATACATTGCTAACTTCCACCGTTTAGTCAATCAGAATTTGATGAAAGATTCATTTCACCATAAATCACATGTTTATTCACTTAGAGGCTGGCATACTCCATTCATAATCTCATATCTACTGCCACTCAATCAATTGTGTTCTGTTTTATTTATTTTTATTTTTTAAGATAATTATATTATATTTTTATTTTGAGTTTTCCTTTGGGACGTTGTGCACACTGTACACAATTAATATGGATTGTTAGATTAAAATTATATATATATATATATATATATATATATATATATATATATATATACAGTCGTTGTAATGTGAGTCTACTAGAGGCAACACAGGGTGCTGCCGAGAATAAATTATGAGGTTGACCAAAACCAGATAGTGTGTTAAGAGGTAATACTGTAAAGAAAAATACTCAACAAAAAGATGAGATATAGCACTTACCCGCTTCCCTGATCTCTGATTAACATCCCTCCTGGACCAAATCCTTTGATGCTCCATGATCCTCAAGAATCTTTCCATCTTCCAACTTCATTCCCAAATTCATAAGAACTCAATAACAATATTTTTGGGCAATTTCGAATAAAGACAACATCAAAATTAACTTGGAAACATCTTAAATTTTATTATCTAAACTAAAACTACTTTATAATCCAGAACAACGTCAAATGTGGAATTGAAACTATTATAAGCCTATTTTATTTCTCTAGCCACTCCAAATGAAAAAACCATATTAGCTGAAAACAAATAATAAAAGTTCTAAAATGATAGAGCATACCAAGAAAAATGTGCACAGAGAATGATATTAAATATATCAATCAGTAGGCCTAAGGTAGTAGATCAATTACAATCGATATGACAGGAAACTCACCTGTTCTTTGCGTTGCTCAAGCAAGGAAGCATCCCCATCCAAAGGTTTTCTTTGCTAGATAATAAATTGGGGGTTCTGCCTTAGTCCTGAAAAAGACAACCCATAAGCAATTCAAAAGAAGTCAATAGAGATCAAGAAAGTATCAAGCAATTCTACCTAAGATCCTGCAAAGCAGGAATTATCTTTTGTCAAAAGTTCCTTCAGCACTACTATGCACATGAACCAAAACTTATCTTTGTCTGAATAAAACTGTGAATATGGACACTTTTGGACCAAAGTTAAAAATAACCTGCAGTAGAA
This sequence comes from Excoecaria agallocha, assembly GCA_037975025.1. Classification (NCBI taxonomy): domain Eukaryota; kingdom Viridiplantae; phylum Streptophyta; class Magnoliopsida; order Malpighiales; family Euphorbiaceae; genus Excoecaria; species Excoecaria agallocha. The sequence continues at coordinate 76,857 of JBBPFJ010000127.1, forward strand.
AATGAATTTTAGCAAAATAATAATATAATTCATACACAAAAAAGCACATGCATGTCAAAAATTCATCCTAAAGTCACATGCACATATGAACATACCTTATAAAATTGCATAGTTTTTTATGATGCTCACTCCACCGAAGAAACAGCAATTCCAATTTCTTTTCTACTGTTTTAGCAGTAACACGTGCTCTAAGAGTCTGCGGTCGTAAAGAGCAAGAGGATTTGGGAATAAGAAAGAGCATTCATGCAAGAATATTGAAAATCACGCATTGCATGTTTATCAAATATGAATTAGGTGAAGAAGATACTTATCTCGTTTCATTTTTGTGATGTAGTTGCAGGCACAAGAGCCAAAGGAGATGAAATTAAAAGCACCAAATGATAAATTGCTCGCTGAGCGATCGGGCAAAGGCAAAGAGGGAGTACAAACGGGCTATAAAGGAGGAGAGGAAGACGAAGAAGAGAAAGATCGTACCCGCTTCAGAAGTTCATGTTTCCAAGGGTGCAATGAGTGCTCCTGCTCCTCTTGCCACCACTACAACTGCTGCTGCTGTTCCCTTCTCCACTACTGTTGCTTCAGTCATTCCCACCTCTTGTCCACTTCTAACCATTCCGAGGCCCGCAGTCCCTCATTCTATCATGGAGGGTTAGCACTCACTTAGACGGTTGCAGCTTAGGGACAAGATCATCCACTCAGAAGAGAGTAGTCCCAATAGATAAGGCTACGCAGAGAAGGACTGAAGAGGCAGCAAAGAAAAAAGCTACTAATCTGGTGGCTATAGTAGATGCCCGGATTGTTGCGAGAGACAAGGAGCCTATCCAGGGCGAGTCCACTCGACGTGCTGCAGGGAGAACTCTTGAGAGGCGGACTTCGTCTCTGGATGATGTTTTGAATGAGCACTTTGGTGATGATTGGTCTGTGAATAACAGAGTTGTGTCCAGCTTCATCTTTCAGGGTCTTCTTCAAGAAGGCGATTTTAAGGAAATGGGAGAGCCTAACTTGCTTACATAAGAGAATAGCCTATTTTAGCAACAAGACTTAGAGGTAACACTCATCCATTCGGTTTTTTCGACTGACTGTCGCCTTTTTTCTTTTTTCTTTTTTTCCTTTTAGCTAATAAAAAAGGATCACATTTGCATGGTATGGCAGTCTTCTTAACGGAAAAATGGGAGGATGACATCTGGCAGAGGAGGGAGGTAGAGGCCAATGATGATGCAGCTAAGAAAAATTCTATCCTTATTCGATCGAAGGTGGAAAAGCTGAAGAAGGAGGCCGCTCGGCATGCCCAGGACCTGAGAGCTCGGTAAAGCGAGGTCGACCATCTGAAGGGGGACGTTGTGTGCCTAACTGCCGAGAGCGCCCAATGTAAAATATTTAAGGAGGAGGCAGCTAGGCTAGGTGCTGAGTGCAAACTCCTTTCAAATGAGCGTGCCAAGGCCAACGAAGAGCGGGATAAAGCTTTATCAGAGCGCGACCTGCTTAGAGCCGAGAAGGATTTCTTGGAGACTGCTCTGGCAGAGAAAGAGGTGGGGTGGGGCAAGAAGCTAGTGAAGGAGCTTACCACCCAAAAAGATGAGCTCTTTGATCAATTGGGTGAGGCCCAAATGAGGTTGTTGACTCGATTGATTTATGCAGTCGGGCAACATTTTTCTAAAGATGATCTCAACTGAATAGAGGACCTAAGGAGTCTATCTAATCCTCCTTTTAGTGATGATAAGGAGGAGGATCCTCAAGATAGAGTGTCCAAGGGGATAGCAAGTGGAGACCCCTCATCATCCCAACCTCATCCTGGCATACCGGTCGAAGCTGAAGCTACTGCCTCCTTGCCAACAGAGACTATTTTCGAAGTAGCTGCCGAACCTTCCCAACCTTTTCCGAGATAAAGGTAGAGCCTGCTACTAGGCAGGCTGCAGATCCTGCAGCTGATTCGATTGAGGCCCCTACCATTGTAGAGATTGTAGACATAGAAACTTAGGTTTTTCTTTTCTTTGTAAAGTTTTTCTTCTTTTTTTTTGTAAAGTTTGCGACGAAAATTGTAACTTGTACAATTTATCATTTGAATGAAAATCAGAGTTCCTTGCAAATGTGTCTTCTTATTTTTATACAATGCAGTTTTTATTCCAAGCATGTCTTCTCATAAAATCGATTAAATAAAATACTTCCTAAATTTGAAGAAGCTTTGAAAGCTTTACAATCAATAACTCTTATAACTAGTGATTGATTTATCCGATCTGATTGGATAGACATATTCAGTCGGTATGGCGTGAGTTATGATTTAGACAATATCCTTTCTTCCATGGGAGTTACCGTAGCGGGAGTTACCTTAGAGAATTTGTTAATTTAATTTTGGACCTTTGCATTTTCGACCCGAAATTGACATCGAACCTAGCGAATGAGTTTTACATTTTTGTTTTTGAAATTGATGTCAGACCTAGCAAATGAGCCAATGGGAGTTGCTCAATTTCCATATTTTTAGCTCGATAGAAACATTGAGCCTAACAGAGGAGCTTAACCTGCAAACAAATGGATTCCAACTTTCACATCTTCGGCTCGGGATGAACGTCGAGCCTAGCGGATAAGTTGTACCATAACCTGGAGATATATGGATTCCAACATTTGCATCTTTCACTGAGTCGAGCCTAGCAGATAAGTTGTACCATAACCTGGAGATAGATGGATTCCAACTTTCACATCTTCGGTTGCGTTGAGCCTAGTGAATAAGTTATACCATATTGATACATCAATTGGGATATGATATCAATCGAAATTAAGTCATCAGTCGAGATTTTCATCTGTCGAAATTAATTCGTCACTGGGATTTTTATCGACTGGAATTAAATAGATCATCAATCGGGATTTTCATCGGTCGGGATTTATTACGTCGATCGAAATTTTCATCAATTAAAATTAAAGAGATCATCAATTGGGCTCCAATCCATGCTTAGTGATGATGGGTACTTGATCCAATCAGCATTTGGACGATGGATAAATACTTTCAATTCGATCCGCGCTTGGCGAAGGTCAGTCATTTTGCTAAAGAAGGAGTTAAAAAATTTAATTATCGAAGAATAGTAGATTTATAGGTTTAGACATGTACCTATCTTTAGTTCAGTCTTTGTTTTGAGGTGATACTCATTTTGTAAGAGGAAATCAAAGTGTTATAACTTCTGATAATTTATCGCATGTTGCTAGGCCATACTTTCTTGCTGTTGTAGCCTTGAAAACTTAAAAATAATTCTTTAATTTTAATCAAATGACATCAAAATAGGCTGGTAATCTAGTGCTTATTACATGAGACTATGAGGGCATTAAATTTGATATAATAAATTCATGAGGAATCCAAGTTAAAACAATTGCACCTATTTTTGTTTTACCCATGAGTTAGGTGAGTACGCCCTTTCCATTTTTCTTCTCGGAGAAATCATCCACATATGATGATCCTTTCGCTATCATGTTTATGACCTTGACATACAGCCTGTACAGGTCCGAATTCCTCGAATTCTTGTGCTCATCATCATCGTCTGAGCTAGAGCCATATCTCCTAGCATCGGGCTATCACATGAGCTCTCCCCTCTAGCCCGATTGATAAATCTCTTAAGGAAGTCTTTTTGTAGGAGTCATTTGATCTCCCTTTTTAAGAGGATACACTCATCGACTGTATGCCTGAAGTCTTTATAAAACTCACAGTATTTGCTGTGATTCCCCTTATTTCTTGCCTGTTTTGACACCCTGGGCCAGTTAACTCTTCTATATTTTTTTTATCCACATCAATACCCGGGCAGGGCTGATGTTGAGTGAAGTAAAGGTTTCAGCTGATTGATTGCTATACCGATCGAATATACCACATTCGGTCTCCTTTTACTTGCTCGAATTCCTCGAGATGGCAGCCCTGTCCAGACTCCTCGTTATCCGATTGTATATGGGTGTTAGGTTGAATGATCGCTTATCCGGATACGGTAGCCTGTCTATGACATGATGGAATATGACATGGTATGATAATCATGATGGCACAGCGGAAAAACAAAAATTTTTATCATACATACCATACATATCCAAAACTAGGAACGAAAACATGCAATTTTAGGTTGTAGAACTTACAAGTTAATATGCCTTTTAGATATTGATTTTGGTGATGGCCAGTAACTAAGATGACTTTGTCCGCCTTAGATCTCGATCACCAATGCCAAGGAACAGCCTTTTACGCCACTCCCTCTATTCTCACACACACACTTGCACCGACGGCTTAAAATCGAGATTGCTAGATCTCTTTTTCGGTATTGTGTAAGGGTTATAGTTTGAAGCTACAAAATTTGATTTTGTACTTCTTTAGATTGCTATTTCTATCCAATATCACAAGAGAATGAGGAACTATCCTTTCTCCTTGTGAAAAATTGAACAAAAGAATTAAGAGAGAGAGAGTCACTATTCACGAGTTACTATTCACGAGTTACTATTCATGCCACCAAAAAAAATTAGGTTTAGGGTTTTATTTCTTTTAATATATATGCTTATCCTTTGGCAAGTCATTAATCTGAATTCAACTATCCTAAGATAATTAATTCAAACTCTATCACTTCCTAAAGATAAGTAAAATATTTTGAATTAAACTCCTTTGAATTTAAATTCAAATTTGAAATAAAACATAAGACATTTAAAAAAATGAAATCACTTAATTTAAATAAATGCCATGTGCCGAAATTCCTTGAATTATCTCTTGGAATTTCGGCTACTTCATTAAATAAATAAGTGATTTAATTTAATTTAAATTCCTTTAGACTTTAATACTCAATTAACTTAATTAATGTAACATAATTAATTAATTGAAATTAAACCTTGTGGGCTGAATTTTTCTCTCTCATGGACCAAAGTCCAATAGCAATTTTATAACCCATTACATACATTAATTTGACTTTAATTAAAAGCCCAAATTAATGTCCAATACTTAATTTAAATATTTTAAGCCCAATGCTTTGTGTGCGATCCTATAGGTCCATTTAATGTTGGCAATGAATTAATAAATTAATTCAAAGGCTATATATATTCTCTAGCAAGATATTATAGCATTCCAAATTAAATGAAAATGCATATGGCATTTGGTGACCTAATGCAATTTCGCATAGTCCCTTACCCTTAAATATCAGAATTAATATAAGGCATGGAACTAGTCATCCTTATATATATTAATTCCTTTCTTGATATTCCAGTGACACTGAACTCTCAGATAAATAATGATTACTCATTATTTCATCTCGGTATGGCCATACACTTCTCAGTTCACTGATCAAGTGGCCGGTGATATTTTCTCTCTTATCGAGAGGGGTAATCCCTTCACTTCTCTCATGCTCTCTAACATGAATCAGTGTATACCCAATCATACCCGTACTTGTCACTCTGTTACGAGCACGTTAGGTGTATGTCAAAGTACACAGTAATTCATAAAAAGTTTCATAGAGATTTCAGGTCTAAGAACTCAAATACAAAACTTGCATATGAGAAACACTTATGACTTGTACCATGTAGTGTTCTCATGAGCGGATCGAATCCAGATACCATGTTCTTTAACATGTATCTATGATCTCTGATTGACACTCTTGTCCTAATGATCCGTAAGACAGAACTCATAAGATCAGAGAGAGCATACTAGTCTTAATTCATTTGTTATTCCCATAACAATGACTGACTAGGGATATTTAGAATGATGTCTTATTTGTTTCAAGGTCTTACAATCCATGTGCCTCACACATGATAACTTAAACCGAAACAACACTCTTGGATAGTTTTATCAATTGATATGCACAGGAATACAAAGGATAAAACAAATGCCTCATTTTATTAATTTCAAGTGTTTCGTTACAATGTATTGGGGCTAGGGCTTACACTAACATGACATTGGTTCTTCTTCCTCAGTTGGACCTCAAGGTATCATCCAACTAGATGTGTTGTCTAGCTCTTTCCATTAGGTCAAAAAACCTAACCGGTGGCCTCATTATTTTTGACTCAAAGAGTGGACGATCAATGATGCCTCCTACTAAGGCAGTCGTTGCCATTTCCATGTTTACATTCCTCACCTACAACATTATAACCTGGAATCTATCGATGTAGTCTCTAAAACTTTCATCGTTTCTCTGATAAAGATTGCATAGGTCACTTACTGACTTCGACACCTATGTTTGCATAATAAATCTCATGGTGAATAGCTCATTGAGTTGTCTGAAAGAGATGATTGAATCCTGAGGGAGCTCATGAAACCAATTCAAAGCATTTCCTCCTAGGGTGGTAGGGAAGATTATGTAGGCAATCCTTTCATTGTAGGTGTAAACCTGCACTTTAGTCAGATATTTTGTAAGATGAGTAGTAAGCTCAAATTTACCTGTGTACTTATCCATCACTACATCTCTCCACCCAGGAGGCAGTTCAGATTTCATTATTATCTTCCTGCAAAAATGGGGGAGGCAGTATTTCTGCAGGTGTTTTCCTCAAACATAATCCTTTGAAGGTCATCAAGCCAAATCGCCTAAGTTTTTGCTTGAACCACTTATCCTCCCTGCTTATGGCTGTGGAGGCTAACTCCTCTTTGGATTTTTTGGAGCGACTACAGTTGGGTGTGCACATGAAAGACAGATCATCTCCGATGGATGATGTGAAAGACCTACTGGGAAAGTAGGTGGAGTCTCTACTTACAGATATCGTCCACTTCTTTTTGCCATACCTTCATGGGGTCCTAACTCCTATTCTCCCACTGTCGTGGGCTCGTAGCTCGTTGATGGAGATTTTTTTATTTCTCATTCTTCTGAAGTCTTCATCCACGAAGTCTATTTCGTGTTCTCTTTTAGAAATTCTGTGCATTTTTTTCTTTTTAATCATTTGGATGATGCTCTTAGCAAAGTCGCTAAGAATAGCGCACACGTTCTTGACAGTAATGGGGATATTTTTCGACTGCCGTAGAATGGCATCGTGAAATTTTGGAAGAAGGTTCCCTCTGGCTGATCTGGGAGATCTCTCTCTTCTTCCTAAGGGCCTTGATCTGCCTTGGCTATTATCGCTACGATCATATTCTCAAAAAGTTATGTGCTTATTAGATTTTGAATCTGCCATGTCTCTCAACAAAAGCACCAAATGATAAAACCTATAATATCTTTATCTAAAAAGAGAGAGTTGCCGATTATATCTCTCGATTGGATGCTTGGGTCTTACAAAAAAGAGTGCTCGATCGGACTAGATGTAAGGACCCTGAAAGTTAAGTTAGTAGCTTTCTAGAGAGAGAGTCTCAGAGGTTCAATATCTGAAGCTACTGTGAGTTGGGCTATTTATAGGAAGAAGAAGGAGTGCATTTTAGTGCTTGCAATGTGATAACTGGCTGTCAGAGCAGGTGAGCGATAAAATGACAAGGAGTAGGTGGCGGGGCATAGGCTTTGCCTTATGTCAATGGATTGACTGAGGTGATGTCTCATCAATTCAGTTGGACATGATGTGGCCCTATCCTTTTCTTATGGCTCGCGCTTTGGGCTCATCTGCTAATGGGCTTTGGGCCCTGCCAGGTGCAGTTGACCTACTGTCTAAGCCTTGGAAAATGTTATTTCCGTGATTATTAATTTGTTTATATGAGATTCAAAATATGGATGCTGCATAATAAGGTGTTTTTGTTTTTTATGCAAAATAAGATGAATTTTTGTTTACTCTGTGCTCTTTCTAATTTTCCTTTCAAGTTTTTGTTCATAAGATTTTTTTTTGCAGAATAAGTTGAATTTAATTAAAAATTGAGAATTTTTTTTTTCTTTTTTTCGTAAAATAATGAATCCCATGATGTGGGAATGATATTTAATTAAAAATTGAGAATTTTTTTTTCTTTTTTTTCGTAAAATAATGAATTCGATGAAGTGGGAATGGTGCATGGCTTAAGATGATGTGACAACGTGATATGGTCAATGATTGTGCACGATCAGGGGCGTAGCCACCTCATGGTGAGTGGGGTCAATTGACCCCATTCAATTTATAAAACTTTTTAAAATACTCCTTGATTAAATTTTTTCTTTCAAAATTAACCCAACTAAAATTTTTAAATGAACACATTAAAAATTGATCTCATTAAGAAATTGATCCCACTAATATATATAAACCTTTTTATTAAAAATTAAATTCATTAAAATATTTAAAAATTTAAAAATTATTATTTGTACTCTACAACAATAATAATAGAAATAAATGGAACAATTGGTCATAAAGTTTGGAGTTATTGAATATATATATATGTTGTTGTTGATTTGCAAATTCAAGAGGTTAACAATCGTTTTATTGAGATAAATAACGAGTTACTTTTACGTGTGACTTGTTTAAGTTCAAATGATGCATTTCCCTCTTTTAACAAGAAAAAATTGATTTAATTTGCTCAATTTTGTCCTCTTGATTTTTCATCGGTATAATTTTTTCACTTGACAATTAGCTTTAAACTTATATTACTGACATGCTATCCAATTATGAGTTTTTTTATGTTGGAAGAAATCAACAATCTTGCTCAATTGTTAGTTAATATAAGAAAAAATTTGGTCTATCCTTTAATTTATTTGCTTATCAAATTAGCTCTGATATTACCAGTCACGATACCAACTGTTGAAAGGATATTTTATGCTATGAATATAGTGAAAAGTCGTCTACAAAATCTAATGGAAGATCAATTATTGAATAATTATTTAGTTACTTATATTAAAAATGATATATTTGAAAGTATTGACAGTGCAACTGCTATTTCATTTTTTTCAAAATATTATGAATATTATTATTATTTTTATTTTCTCATGTGAATGAATTTTTTTATCGGCAATAATTTTTTATTCCACTTAATTCAATTTCTAGCTACACTCCTGTGCACCACATGTGAAAGTAATGCCGATTCTGCGTGCCAACTGAATTTTTTACATGAATTCCATAAAAATAACATTTTGAACTATATATTTAAAGTTAAGTTATTTTATATATAATAAAAAGTGTTTTTATTAATATTTGATTATTTACACATAATTTGGTGAGTATAAATGAAATTAACTCTATTATATTTATACCTATTGTAATTTATTTAGTATCAAAAGTTGAACTAAATAATTTCAAATTTATCCTTACATACTCCAAATTTTGAAATCAATTTTAAACGCAAACTCTTACTAATCTTTTCTTTAAACTTATTAACATTCTTTTTGATACTATACTTTTTTTTAAGCAAAATGCATCTTCGAATTTTTGAATTTCTATATTTGTTTTTATTGGTCCTTCGAATTTTTTTTTTTTGGTTTTTTCAGATCATTGTGGTCTTAAGTGACAAGTAGCTAGTGGGCTCAAGAAGTCGAGCAACGGGCAAGATAGACATAAGAATATTCCAAGGAAACAGTGTCCCATTTTTGCGCAACTATATACAGATTTTTCATACTGTCACAATTTTCGAATGCCCTAGACTTTCTGAATGAACTTCGCATCAAAAACTTAGCATCATGTGCATGTTCTGTCGATTCTGAAGGCATTGGGACTTGAACCTTAACAAATTAATAATTACCATTTCTGTTCCTCGTAAAAGGAGCCATACGTACGGAAAAAAGGAGGATTATGTAGATAGATTTTAAATAAGATGGCGCAATATTTATATGCCAATAGATCTTCCTTGATTATATGGAAAATTACATAGAGAAGCGTTTGGAAAAGTTTTAGTGAACGTACAAATCTTTGGCACCTTGCATGTGGTTTTATGATTTTTTTATGCAATTAAACATTGAATTACAGTGGCTCAACTGAGTCAACAGCTAGCATTCAGCACTTCTTTTAAAAGCAGAAAATTCTAACAATAAATGAGAAGTGGACAGCTAACTATATATATATATATTGAAAAAATCAATAAAATAGAAATAAACTCAAACAGAGTTTACATCAGCAAGAATTAAATGAAAAACATAAGAAGGAACCTCTTCTATCCAAACAACGGAAGAAAGGGAATATGGCTCCCCGCCGCTCTGCCCATCACCCCGTCCCTTCTTCAACCACCCTTCTAGCCCACCCTGTAACGCATGCATCCAAATTCCATACCCCTTCGCATGTTCCTCCTATGGAGCACAAGAGAAGGGACTATGGCAGACCAGGAAAGGAACCACCTTTGGGTGTTGATCCTCTCAAATATCGGTCTGGTACCCACAACATTTTTGTAGACAATCTGCCCAAGGGGTGGCCGAGCTTCGGTGTAAGAAAGATTTTCTCATGGTATGGAACTGTTGAAAGGGTTTTTATCGCGAAGAAGCTCAGCAAAAGGGGTTCCATTTTCGAGTTCATAAAGTTATCAGAAGTGAACAACATAGACAGAGTTATCAGCAGACTAAATGGGTCATGGCTAGGGAATAATCAGATTCAAGTAAACCTCGCAAAGCATAACAGCAGCAAAACGGGTAAAAATGAGTTGAAAAAGTCAGAAACCTTCGCAGTTGCAGCAACAAAACCATCATATCCTGCTAAGGAGGAAAGTTTAAGGATGGCAGGTCCTATGCCAAGGTAACCGAATCTGGTTTGTCCAGTTCAGATGGAACTCGTAAAGACACCTACAGAAACATGAATGCGGGAGCTGTTAATTTTCAGTACAAGGTAGCTGAGGAAGATCAGGAGTGGCTGAAAAGGAGCCTAGTGGGGTGGTTAAATGACGCAACAAAATGTAGTGAGCATCCAAGAGACATTGTTAGCTCAAGGTTGTTTTTCCTGTGTTTGCACCCCCATGGGTGGCAATTTGGTGCTTCTTACCTTTTCGACCTATGAAGACAAAGAAAAGATGCTTGAAGCAGGTAAGAATTGGCTGGGTGAATGGTTTGAATGTGTTAAGCAATGGGAACCGAAAGATATTTGCAAGAAAATATTTGCTTGGATTCGTTGTCTTGGTTTTCCTTTACATGCATGGAGTTCATCATTCTTCTTTACGGTTGCAGCTCTTTATGGCAATTTTATTTGCATCAATGAAAATACCAGGAAAAAACATGTTTAGATGTGGCTAGAATATTGATCGCTACTTCTGCTATGGAAGCTATCAATGATATTCTAAAAGTCCAAATCGATGGAGTTATATATCCATTTAGAGTCTTAGAAGAACCTTCCAATTTTTGCCACTCCATTTTCATCAAGAATCACCAGCAGAACTTTGATGCGCACTATGTCAAGCAATCGATTGAGGACAATGATGAAGGGTTGACCACCCCTGCTAATTCCCCTGGTGGCTCCAATGCAGACTTTTCCCTTTCGCCACCTTCACAAGATTCAATGGCGGCGCTTCCTACCCCCTTTAATTCTCCATGTTCTTGCTCCTCTACATCGTATAAAAAGCTGGGCTGCTTTAATGAGTGGGGTGTGGAGTACGAGGGGACTACGGAAGGTAATGTAATTGCCTCTTCAGATCTTGCATGGGAGCCGGTCTTTGGACCAAGCACTGAAGAGCCCATTATTAAACAGCCCATTAATCCAAAGCCTTCAAATCTAAATCCTACTAACGGCAAGGCCATCTCTAAATTCAAAGGAAAAAACAGAAGAGTAAAGAAAATACGCTCTTGTTATGCGCTGGATGTAGTCAAATCCATAAAACAGTTCCCTAATTTGAAGCAAAAGAAGGGTAGAAAAGGGAATTCCAGAAACAGCAAAGAGGCGGCAACAGTAAAGCTAATGGAGGAAGACAGTAATGGATCGGGACAAATTGCAGATGAGTCAATATCTGATGGTTGTATCCTGAATTCCAACAATCACATTGTTAATGAAGAATTCTCGGAGACCAGTTCCCCTACTGATGAAGCTCTTAAAATTCTTGAAGTGGCAGATATGTTAGGCATTGTCAAAATGAGAAACATATAGGATTTTTTATCCTCTTTTAATTGAATCTGAAATCAAGGAGAGGGAAGCTTGGGCAGAACTGAACAACAAATAGGGGACTAATGAAGATTAAAACTCCCTTTTCTCTGGGTTTTTCCGCTTTTCCCTATGAATTTCTTATCCTGGAACACTAGAGGTCTTAACTCCTCCATTAAACAGAGGATGGTAGCATCTTGCATCTCAAAAATGGTATTGGGTTTGCTATGCTGCAGGAGACGAAGATGGGTGTTATACAACCAAGAGTTATTAGAATGCTATGGAACAATCAAAATGTTGATTGGGTTTCTTCAGATGCGGTCGGCAATAGTGGAGGCATTCTTGTTTCATTGAAGGATAACTTCTTTCATCGAAAATCTGTAGAAATTGGGCCTAATTTCATTGCCATCGAAGGTACACTTGTCGAATTCAGTTTTAATTGTTTAATAATAACTGTTTATGCACTAATTATAGAGGCTGACCAGGAAGAACTATGGCATCTCATTGGGAATCTTCTTGACAAAAACTGCCCTATTCTTATGGGTGGAGACTTCAATGCTGTGATTAATTCAGAGGATAGTTGGACGGGTAATCTATATAACAAAGATGAAAAAAAACTGTAGGAATTCATGTTCAAAATTGGACTCATTGATCTTCCATTAGTGGAGAGGAAATTCACATGGAGTAATTCTGTTAGCAAAAGCAGAATTGATAGATTCTTGGTTAACAAAGATTGGTTGCTGGCAATTAAAGATCTTTCCCAAATGGCTCTCCCAAAGTCTCTTTCAGACCATTCCCCTCTTGTTCTCAGATTTCTATAATTAATTGGGGCCCCAAGCCATTTAGATTTATTGGTGCTTGGTTTTCTGACGCTAATTTCATTAAAGAAGTTCGATCATGGTGGTCAAGGCTTAGTTCCTCACATGGTAAAAACATTTCCCTCAAACTCAAGCTGGTCAAAAAATCTATGAAGGAATGGAACACATCATGCTTTGGGAATATAGATCATTCCATCTCCAGACTAGAGAAGGACATCGACAGACTGGATTGCGATCTGGAAAATGAGGATATCCATGCTGTTATTAAAAAGTTCATGACAACCAAAAGAGCTTCCCTCATCAGTCTCTTATGGAGTAAGTTAAAGGCTAGAGAATCACTATGGAGGCAAAAATCCAGAATCAAATGGCTCAAAGAAGGGGATCTTAACACCAAATTTTTTCATGTGTTGGCCTCGATTAGAGGATGTCGAAACCATATTAACAGGCTTGTAACCTTGACTGGGGTTTTAGTGGAACCAGTTCACATCAATCGGGAAGTCGTTAATTTCTACCAATGTTTGTACAAGGAAAAATCGTGGGATAGGCCTGGCTTTGCTAAAAACTCTTTCAAAAAACTCTCTCAAGCCTCGGCTGATTACTTAGAGTTACCTTTCACATTTGAGCAAGTCAAATCTGCTGTTTGGAGCTGTGACAATTACAAAGCGCCGGGTTCAGATGGATTTAATTTTGCCTTTATTAAAGGGGCTTGGGAATTCATTGGTGATGACATCTTCCTTATGGTTCAAAACTTCTATTCAGAGGGAATTATTCCTAAGGGCGCTTCTTCTTCGTTTATTGCTTTAATTCCAAAAGTCGAGGGGGCTGACAAGCTACATGATTTTCGTCCCATTAGCCTTATCGGGTGTCTCTACAAGATTATTACAAAGCTCCTTGCAAATAGGCTCAAAAGTGTGGTCGGGGAAGTGATATCAGAAGAACAATGTGCATTCATCAAGGATAGATAGATCCTAAATGGGGTACTAGTCGCAAATGAGATCATATACACTCACTTAAAATGAAAGGCAAGAGCGGCATTCTCTTTAAAGTAGACTTTCGTAAAGCCTTTGATTTGGTCAACTGGAATTAGCTTGATAATGTCATGAAACTGATGAATTTTGGGAATAAATGGAGATCTTGGATCCAAAACTGCGTAGGCTCAGCCAAGGTTTCTATTCTGGTTAATGGATCCCCTACTCTAGAATTTCATCTCTCTCGCGGTTTAAGACAAGGTGACCCCCTTTTCCCTTTTCTATTTCTTATTGCTGCTGAAGGCTTATCAGTCCTGATTAAAAGAGCCTGCGAGGTAATATTCTTAAGGGAATTTCCCCTCTTCTGGGTAAGGAGGAGAATCTCTTTATCACTCATATTCAGTATGCTGATGACACAATTGTTTTCTTAGAACCACACCTGGATTACATCTCTAACTTGACTAGAGTTCTGAAAATCTTCTCCTGTATCTCGGGTTTGTCAGTTAACTTCCATAAAAGTTCCATGATTGGTGTTAATGTTGAGCAAGTTTGGCTCAAAGGATGTGCTAATATTGTCAGATGCAGAATTCAAAATCTGCCCTGCCTTATCTAGGGTTTCCGTTGGGTGCTAATCCAAGGGAGAAATCTACATGGAAACCACTCATAGACAAATTCAAATGCAGGCTAACCGGATGGAAGGGAAGGCACTTATCCTCAGCAGGGCGTTTAACTCTTATTAAGGCTACCTTAATGAGTATGCCTATCTACTTCATGTCTCTATTTAAAATGTCAGTGAATGTTGCCCGAAGTTTGAATGCTATCATGAGAAACTTTTTTTGGGGTGGCAGCAGTAGTACCAAAGTCATGTGCAAGATTAGTTGGGATGATATTGTGAAGCCTAAGAGATTAGGTGGTCTAGGAGTCAGCTCCATCTTCCACAGAAACCTGGGTCTTCTATTCAAATGGTATTGGAAACTTGATCCTAATAGCAATTTCCTTTGGCAAGTTCTTGTCCACAATAAATACAAGATTAGCAACTCCTTAATACCAGATCTTATTTCGGGCCAAAAATCTTCATCCATTTGGAAAAATATTGACAATGTAAGATCCTCACCTTCCTTTGCCAATTGTTTAGCGATTGATGTTGGTTGTGGTGATTCCTGTTTATTTTGGCATGACATATGGATACTAGATGTTCCCTTGAAACGCAAATTCCCTCGACTCTTCAGACTTTCTATTCTTAGTGATGGGAGGGTTAGAGAATTTGGAGTATGGTCAGTGACAGGTTGGAATTGGACCTCAAATGGCAAAGACCTGTAATGATTTGGGAAAGGAATCAAGAGAGGGATCTAATGCTAATTCTCATGCCCTTCTCTCCCTCACGAAATATCTTGGATAGGAAGGTTTGGGTTCATAACCCAAATGGGAACTTCACAGTTAAATTTGCTTCTCATTTCCTTAGTCAAAAATCGAAATTGAGCACAATCAACCTCAAGCCTTTCTCTTCACTTCTCTGGAAAAAATTGGCTCCACCTAAAGTGGAAATCTTCCTATGGCAGTGTCTTTGGGACAAAATTGGCACCAAATCCTTCTTGGCTGATCGTGGCATTATCTCATCCAATGAAATTATATGGTCCCTTTGTAATATTGAGCCGGAACACATGGACCACCTTTTTGTTCTTTGCCCGGTAACTATGGAGCTTTGGTATAAAATTACAAATTGGTGGGGAGTCTCCTTTTCTCTGCCTAATTCTTTCTCTGGATTGGCAACTCAATGGCCTTGCTTGTAAAAGGATTGCACAAATAGAAAATTTGGTGTATTGTCTTTCTTGCCTGTATATGGACAATTTGGTTGGAAAGGAACTCAGTAGTCTTTTCTAGAAAGAAGCTGGAGTCGAACTCTTTATTTCACCTTTGCCTTGCTAGATCATCCTTTTGGATCAAAGCCCACAAAGATTTAGATTTTTTAAGTGGACAAAATTTTGAATTGGCAGCTGATGGAACAAAAAAGTTCAGATTATTGCAAGCTAGCAGGCCCAAATTGGATTGGATCCCACCTCCGTTTGGTTGTCTCAAGTGGAACACTGATTGTTCCTCCTTTGGCAATCCTGGTCCTTCTGGCATTGGTGGCATTTTGAGGGATGAAAATGGCTCTATATTATGCCTTTTCTCCTGTAATGTTGGGATTAAGAACTCTGTAATTGCAGAATTATTGGCTATGCAAAAAGCCCCATCATCTCTCCGCAGAGTCTCTCTCTCAATCATTTTCGGAGATTTTTTTCGAGCTTGACTCCAGTTCAGTTGTCTCCTGGTTAAAGGATGCCAATCTCTCCAGACCGTGGAAACATGGTTGGGTTTTTAATGACATAAACAACTCTCTCTTAAAGCTTAAAAAGGTCTCTTTCTCCCATATCCATAGGGAGGGTAATCATTTTGCGGATACTTTGGCTAAGCAGGGTGTTTCTCGGGTTACTGATCTTGTTGTTTGGCTTACAAACTAGCTTAGCTAATGGGCACTGAAGACAGATCTGTTTAGCAACTAAAAATGCAATACTTTATCCCACTATATTGCTGATCTGATTATTGGTGGTGACTATTCCCCTTCCAGCGACTCGGCGACTCAGAATCTGTGGTTCTTCGTTGTTCTTTCAATAGGCCCTTCTAGTTGGATTGGTTCTGCGAGCTTTTATATTGTAGATATTTGATGAGCCCACAAATACTAAGTAAAAATTCTTTCGGTTGTTGAATAAACCAGAAGAAGGTAGCTGCAGGGGTCATTTTTTTGGCTTTCTCTACTGTTTTTGTCTTAGCAGGGTTGGATTTAGAACTCTATTTTTTGAAAATGCTGGTTTTTAGGTGTGGATTGTATTTGTGCTCTTTAATCCTGGGCTTGTTTGTCATGAACTGTTACCAGTTTCATAATAAAACCTCTAGCTTATAAAAAAAACGGAAGAAGGGGAATTATGACAACACTTGGTTAGTGATAGTTGTGAATTATATAATGTATTATTTTAGATGTTTAAGTGAGTTAATGTGGATTTAATTTGGTTAAATTTTAGTTTAAATGTTTACATTTGTGTTTTAAGAGCTAATTATAAGTTTAGGTATTTTTTCAGGGTTAAATTGAAAGAAAAATAGCTTAATTGCAAAAGAAAAGAAGTTCTGGGTCAAATCTGAAAAATTTAAAAATTGATGCTAGAGAATCTTACGTGAAGTCTAGAGAAGTGATGAACGACCGTGCATAAAAATTACATGAGATGTTAAATGGCTACGTATGAAGACGAGTCAAGCAAGATGAGAATGGACTTCAGATAAGTAGCCTTGCAGCTGAAGAGGACTTTTCATAAGTGGCCGTGCATCCTACATTTTGCCCATGCACGGTTGTGCATGGGAAGGCCAAATATCTTAAGTGGTCGTCCAAGCCCAGTAAAGGAAGATGCACAGCGGTGCATCAAATAAGGCAGTATTTTGAGTGGCTGTACAAAGAGTTCGATGTTTTGATGAAACTTCCAATTTAAGCAGAAGTCTTTTCCTATTCTAATTTTGGAAGTTTAGAAAGCCACTATGTCTTGTTTTGGCTATAAATTAACAACTCAAACACCAGAGCAACATCATTAACTAGGAGAGCTCAACACTTTAAAATTTTACGTAGTTTTATTTCTTCTGTTCTTATTCAATATTTCTCTTTTTAAACTTTGTTTTAGTTTTTAAACATGTCTAGTGAGTAGTTTTCTTTAATTTTTACTAAAAGATACTTGAATCCTTAACTCTTTTATTGTCATGATTTAGTTTGTGCTTAAATTCAATACAAGTCTTGATTATTTCTTAGTTGTTGAACACAATCTTATCAATTGTTAGCTAAATTTTGATGGTTAACTTATTTAATTATTGGTTAATAATTGATTTTTGTTTAACCATTGATATGTATGTTATTAGGTTAGTTTACTTATGTTGATGCATGATTATATTCTTAATTAGATATAATTATGTGTTGATTAAGGTGAATTGAGGCTAAAAAAAGTATAACTAAGAATATATGAAAGTTGAATTTACTTGAAAGAGGGTTAAATAGACATCTAGGAGATTTAACTCAGATCTTTATGCTAAGTATTGGATTATTCTTAATGAGAAAGTTTTTATGCTTAGAATGATAATCTTAAATTAAGTTATCATGTTTTATTCATCTGAGTTCTTCATAATCACTTGTATTTTTTTTTTAATTAAGTCATGGCAATATAGGTTAAGGTGGATAGTCCTTCGGAGAAAGTTGCTTTTAATATTGATTTTTACCTCATTTGATTACTTGCTTTTATTTGAGTTCGATTTAATTTTTTAAAAAACTTTCATTGTTTTAGTTTATTGTTTTCAGTTTTAAAATTCTATTTTAGCTTCCAACCTTCAACATTGCAACTTTGGGATTTCTTTTCTGTCTTTTACACATAAATTTCATTCTAAAAGTCAAATCATTCATACATACACAAGTTTCACTTGGGTTCGATATTTT
The DNA here is from genome assembly GCA_037975025.1 of Excoecaria agallocha. Taxonomy (NCBI): domain Eukaryota; kingdom Viridiplantae; phylum Streptophyta; class Magnoliopsida; order Malpighiales; family Euphorbiaceae; genus Excoecaria; species Excoecaria agallocha. The sequence goes on from JBBPFJ010000127.1 coordinate 94,997, forward strand.
GGGTCTTAACTTTACTTTTCTATATTACTAGCCAATCTAGTACATTTACTAGAATTCGGTTAGTTAGGCCATGAGCAATCTCATCTCCACCTTATTCACCAAATAGTCGACTACCTGTTTACAATCTGACTCAGCCAAAATATTCGAGAAACCTTGCTCCCTAGCTAATGTAAGGCCAAATAACAGTGCCATCCCCTTTGAAATAGAAGAACTCCAGGCCCAATTACTATTTTTTGCCCACACGTTAGCACCTACCCTTGATCATCTCTAAAAACCACTCCAAGTCCCATTAGATTAGAACCAATAATCCATGCATCTGCATTTAGCTTTACCTTATTTGCCGATGGAGAGGAAGCCACCCAGCTATGATCTGATCCTTACCACCACTACATCCATCAAGCGAGCTAGCTAGACATAGCAAAAAACTCATCTCTCATACATCTAGATGAAAAAAAAATACTTGAGTGCTATTAATCATCATTTTATCATGAAAGAGTTTATTCCTGGCATGCCATATTTGATAGCACAAAAGATAAAATAAAGTAATCTCTTCAGGAGGTAGGAGTTCCATGGCCTCAGACAATGAAGCTGCTGAATATGTGAGAGACCAGCTCTCTCCCAAACCTAACATGCAAATTGGCAATCTTTCAACAGATGAAGTACAGACTCAGGGCAGTCACATCTTTGGCAACAAGGCTAGATAGCATTAATTCATTCATGAAGAACTTCCTTGATAGGAACAACATTTAATGCCGTATGCCACAAAAAGTTACTAACCTTTGGGGGAGCTTTAATACACCATAACCGCTTCCAAAACTCCCCTATCTGATTACCTAACACTAAGCAACCATTTTGATCTTCCTTCAAATTCAGAGCTTTCCTATAACCATTTTTAACAACATACTGCCCCAAAGCATGATAATACCGTACCAGCCTTTTTGGATTTCTTGCCAACCCAATTGGAATAGTCTTAATACGATCCACATCCACCGGAAGCAAAAGACTATTAACTAAATCTCATCTCCAAAAACCCCTTTTCTTATCAATAAAGGAGTCAACAGTCATAAATTCAAACGCTGGATTATAGGGAGTAATAATCTGAAAAGAAGATGGCTGATGGATCCATCTATCTCTCTAAATATTTAAGCTTTTACCATTTTCCACCCACCAATAAGACCCCAATTGTAGCAACTCCCGACCAACCAAAATACATCTCCATGTATAACTTTGGTTGGAACCAATATGAGCCTTAAATAAAGAGCTATTCAGATAATATCGAGCCTTTAACACCTTAGCTAGATAAGATTCTAGTTTTGAAATCAGTCACCAACTCTAATTTGCAAGCAAAGCAACATTAAAGCACTCAAAGTATTTAAAATCCAAACCTTCATATGCCTTTGACTTACACATTTGTGTCCAACTACATAAATGCATTCTCCTACCCTAATTCTTTTGCCCCCACCAAAACCTACAAATCAAAGCCTATAAATCTTGGCAAAACACTGATAGGAGAAGGAAACATTGTATTGTGTAGGATGGAATTGCTTGTGACACTGCTTTTATAAGAAATTTCTTGCCATACCAATATAGGAACTTTTCGTTCCACCCTTCTAGATCCTGCCATATTTTATCTTTAATTCAGTTAAAATAAGTTTCTTTGACCACCCCCACCACTGTAGGAAGCCTAAAATAAAGCCTATGATGCTCAACCATCTTAACTCCTAAATATTGCATAAAGGTCGCTTTAAGCTCAACATTAACATTGGAACCAAAAGGAATTTTAGATTTGCTAAGGTTTACTTTTTGCCCTGAAAGATAGTTATTGTAACACCCTTACTATAACTGTCTTATCGGATAGGCAATTGGTCGGATTTTTTTTCCTTCAACTTAATCATCATCATCATACATATATGACTTTCATTAATCCTCAACCAACTGTCCAAAAATTTACTATGCATTTAATAAAATTTTGGCAATATAACGGCTATATTCTTAACTAGCCCCCCTGAAAAGCAGACAATTACATAGCCTCTCAGAGGTACAACAGTTTAAATTCAATCATATAACAAATCCACAGATATTATCAAGCAACAATGCATACCATCCATTCTCTGCAATTCCTCATCCACATACCACTATATACAATACAAAGTACGATTATCGATAAAATATCGTTCTCATAAAACAAAACATAATGGGTATATATACATGCCAAAAAAAATTTCTTTCTAGCTCTTCAGCTTCAATTTCTTCTGTGTACCCACGCTCCAAACTATCTGTACCTGCACGCAGTAAATTCTACGTATTGAGTATTAAACATACCCAGTGGTGACTAAAAATCATAGCATTTCCCTAAAATATATATATCTTTAATAATTTTGATTTAAGTTATTTATTATCGATTTTTCTTATTTAAAAACAATATTTATTTTATTAGCGACTAACTTTCCATTTAATTTATAAACTTTCTTATATTCTCAATTTAGTTCTTAAACTTCTCTTTTATTTCAAAAATGCCATTTTATACTATTAATTACTAGTTTGCCCTTTTATTCCTTATTTTCTTATTTTACCTTATTAATTAACTTATAAATTACTGAATAATCCTTTTTTAACCCTTTTCATGTAAAATTATATTTTAGTCCTTTAACTTTATAAGGTTAACTTTTTACCCAATTAATTGATCAAATTATCATTTTACCCTTATTACTTATTTCCTTTTTCACTTTTACTTATTAATTTCATCTTTTGGAAAAATTACCGTTTTATCCCTAAACTTTTAACCTCTTTTCATTTTAGTCCTTTTTCATATTAAACTTCCGTTTTAGCTTTTCTTTTTACACTTTTAACATTTTCTTATCAATATGTCCCTAGTACAAACCCGGCAGAAAACTCTCAAACCGGATATTGGGGACGTGGACCCCATAGGGCCACAACAGAATGAGAAATGACCTCCAAGAATCATCCCTTATATAACATATGAACATATGACAGTACGTATGATATATATACTATGGTGATCAACGATCCAACCATAGTAAAACAAGTCGCCATGACTTGCACCGCGGTATATGTATCCCTATGGCCAGCCAATTATATCATGAACTAGGTTTTACTGCCTGACTCTTTCTAAGGGCATAATTTTCTTAATTTTTCCTTTATTAGTTAATCTTTCATCATTTTCCTTACTTTTTATTTCTTATCAATACAATATCAGTGCCTTATAATTACAGTTAGTCTTCTTTACACAAGCTATGAATCATTTCACAGTAGTTCACCATTTAATCTATAAATTATGCCATAATTCATTCAAATGTCACATTTTTCAACTAATACCTAATTAACATTTATTCCGAAAATATTCATTTAATTCCCATAAATTCTATAAAAATTCATAACTATTTATTTACATTAATATTAACATTAGAAAGCTTAAAATCACTAAAATCACCCAAATTTACATTAGTTTCTTAGGAATCATCATTCGTCCTACACTACAACTCCATCATACAATTTCCTTTAACTTTATTTAAGGTTTCTAATAAGCATATATAACTCTTAAATGAATGAATATAGCATTACTTTCAATTATACCTCAATATATGCAATTTTTCTTAAGAAACCTAAAGGAAATTCACTTAATTAATAGGGAAATAAAAGGATTAATTAGTCACACACATTTTTTTTATTGATTAGCCTTGCCTAGACTTCCTTTCCTTTTCCTTTGGCTTCAGAAATTTGCTCCTCTTCTTGGATTCCTTCACAAACCAAAATTCTCATCAAAGTAAACTCAATTATTTTTTGCCTCAAATGCTAAAATTAACAGTAAAAATGAACTCTAGGCACCCAAAACTAGTAGTAGGCACCTAAAAACCAAATTAAAATCAATTAATTCACTTACCTAACTTTGACACCTAAATTTTAATCCTTGATTTCTCTTGATTCTCTTCCTTGAATCAAAGATTATAGCTTGCTAGGGTACTCTAGAGAGGCTGAAATCAATTTCTTAGGCTTTAATTTGGTGAGATTTGGTGAAGAAATGAAAGAAAAAGAGAGGAAAATGAGAGAGGAGTGATTCATCCACCAAGAGGACTGAAGAAGGAGGAAGTTTTTACTGGATAATTCTGGAGAGGAAGGGCTTATATAGCTCTTCAAGTTGGACCTTAGGCTGGGTTTACCTTGGGCTTGAATAATTTAATTATTTAAACCCGATAATTACCCGATAATTGGCCCTAATTAATTTCTCATACTTTCCAACTTCAATTCTCTTCAAATTTGATTTCATTATTCTTATCACATTAAAAATAGGCTATACTTAAAATTTTAGCCCAATCGGAGTTTGTTTTGGGTTCGATTCAATTTTATCGATAAGATTCAAAAATATCAGTGTTACCGAAAAATTTACTTTTTGCTACCAAAATATTTTACATATTATTTTAGGCACATATGTAATTTTTGATAATTTTTAGACTTCATTAGATATTTTTAATGGCCAAAACGACCAAAAATTCAATTAAAAACCCTAATTTTCTCGGTGTTCATTCTTTTGGCTTTCGGATGCCTATTTGACCTCAAATTCACTTCAAATTTCAACCCCAAACTACCCGTGACTAGTAATTTCTAATGGTTCAATAAAATATTTTTCATTTTCGGATGTCATTTTCAGTCCAAAGATACTATTCACTGTCGAAAAGTACTATTCATGATCAGTCCGACGTTGAGGCCATTACAGTTATACATCTATAGAACGTATAAGATTGTAGCTACATCTGCAATTGAAGCTCAACAAAAAAGTAAATTGTCATCAACAAATAAAAATGGGAAATAAAAAGAGCACCCTGACAAATTCGCAACCCATGAAAAGCTCCCAAACTAATTGTCAGATTAAGCATGCCTATGAGACCTTCCGTACATATAAGGAAAAGATATGGAGATAAAGGATCCCTTTGGCGCAGACCATAAGAAGGATTAATTAGACCAACCGGATTCCTATTGATTAAAATCGAATAAGTAGCCGAACGCACCAGCTTCATTACTCTATCAATCCACTTCCTTAAGAAACCCAATTTATCCATGACTATTGATAAGAAAGGTCATTTCACCTGATCATAAGCTTTAACCATATCTAATTTGAGCGACATGAATTTGCGCCTACCTGTCCCATCACTCTTTATATGATGAAAGGCTTCACAGGCAACAAATGCATTATCGGTAATCAGTCTACTTGGGACAAATGCACTTTACCCAACATCTATAATGTCTCCCAAAATCGATTTCAACCTATTCGTCAAGACTTTAGCAGCAATTTTACATACCACATTACATAAACTAATGGGTCTATACTCAGAGATAACCCTCGGATTCTTGAATTTTGGAATAAGATATATGAAAGTATGGTTGAAAATATTCGGTATATTACTCCCTTTTAGCACCTTTAGCACAACTCTAACCACATCGCTGCCAATAATAATCCATTATTTTTGATAAAACATAGGAGAAAAACCATCAGGCCCTAGTGCTTTAAGAGGGTGCATCATCTGGACTGCACGATACACTTTCTCTGCTGCAAATGGCTGATCCAGGCTAAAGTTCATGTCTATTGTCACCTTAGGTTATAAAAAATGTAAATCCTCAGCTGCAATATGTTGTCCATCAATTAGGTTGCTAATTCTATTAATTTACCTTCTTCTAGATGCAGTAGCATGGCAAAATTTAGTATTCCAATCCCCTTCTTTCAACTATTGGACTCTAGACCTCTATTGCCACTTCATCTCCTCCTTTAATGATAACTCTGCCAACTTCTTTTTTAAAGATGCTTTGAGCTAAACTGCTATATCATCTCCCCTTGCCCCCATCTTATTAAACTGAGTTTTAAGCCTTTTTCTTTTTATCTTTAGATATCTAAAAGACTTATTGCTCCACTCTTTAACCCAGACCTGCACCTAACAAGATTATCTTCCTAGAAACCCTCTTTATTCCATATCGAGCTAATGGTATGACCACACATGGGATAACGACTCCACATGCTCTCAAATTTAAACCGAATAGGTGAGGTGCCATGAGAAAAATCATCATCAAATTTAATAAAAATAGGGAGATAATCCAAACCTACAGCCATAAGATGTCTCACGTTTATTTTATCAAATTTCTGAATCCACGCCGAAGAAGCCACCACCCTGCTTAACCTTTCTTCTATAAAATGTTCCCCAAATCTTCCATTATCCCATATAAAAGGATAGCCTTTGAACCCTAAATCGTATAAACCACAGTCCCCCAAAACTTCTTGGAATGCACAAATGGCAGATGATTGTCTAGGAACCCCTCATGTTTTCTCAGAATGGGTTAAAATCTCATTAAAATCTCCAATTATCACTCAATTACTAAGAGTTGGACAATTCAGTTGACGAAATAATTCCCAATATTTATATCTTAAGTTCCTCTCTAACCATCCAAAGAAACAAGTGAGATTCCAAGGTAGGTCATCCTTGAAAGACACTATGAAATCTATATGGTGGATAGAGTAAGACACCAATGATATATCTACTTGATCCAACCACATACATGTCAAACCATCCCCATTGTTATTCCCTCGAATGTTAAATCCATTCTAATTAAAACCCAAACTAACTCTAATAAAATTCATTCTATCCTCCGACAGCCTTATCTTCATTAAGAAGATGATAGAGGGAGTTTGCGATTAATCGTTGTAATTTAGCAATTGCCACGACACTCCCCAAACCATGGTAGTTATAAGTGAGGATACTCATTACATAGGCAACCAGGGTGAATTTCCCCGGTTGCCTCTAAATCCATAGCTGAATGTTTAGCTGAATTGATAAGTCTCATCTTCTTCGTTGCTACTTCCTTCTCCTCACAATTCAACTCCCTATCTAAAATACATTGAACTGTATCCCTTTATTCTTCCTACCTTCATTCTCATTATTACCCCCATTGACACTTGACTTACTTCTAGCTAACCGCTTTTAAGAACTTTCTTAACCCCTAACACTATTCTTTTCCAACACCTCATTACCCCCTGCGCCATTAGCATTAAAACCCTATTCCTTTATACTCTTTCCCCCCATCCGATGTAATTGACACCATATTAACCTCACCAAATCCCCCATCCCTGCAATCAACATAAACATTATCACAATCAATATTTTCATTCATTAAATCATTACATATAGGGATTGAAGAAATGTCAACAACATTTGGTACCTGATTTGGCAAGGGCAGAATAGCATTTTTAATCGCTACTATACCTGAGTCACTGTCTTGAAAAACATTGCTATCATTAAGAACCTCTGCCCCTAGTGACTGAACTTTATCAATCCTGGATTCGACTACTACATTCCCCTCTGCTGACTTAGAATTCAGCTTTTCTAGTATATTTCATAGCGATCTAGCATATGAAGATGTTGTTCTCCCTGCACCCTGATTAGTAGAATCAGTTTTATTGGGGCTCAAGACATTCAACTAAGCAAAAAGTTTATCTTCTTTCTCTTTATTCACCAGATTATGAAGCTTAAATCCTTTGCAAGGAGATGCTCGTAGCTAGTCACCATATTCTAAATTCTGAATCTCATCCTTACATTCCTGAACCCGATGACCAATATAGGCTCAATTATAACAGAAAACTAGAAGCCGTTCATACTTGAATTCTGCCCAGACTACTTGTTCTCCTAATTCTAACTAGACCCCTCTCCGCAGCCTATTGACTGTCGAAATAGTGACTCCGAATTTGATGTACAAAGCCCACCCCCAATTTTCACCTTCATCAAAATCCACAAAAGACCCTATCATATTTGCCATAATCACAGCCATCTCTTTAGAATGCCACAAAAATGGGACTTTGCATGCTCTCACCCAAATAGTAGTATCTTCAATCACAGGCATACTGCCAATATCGATTTCTTGCATTGTCTTCAATAAATGTAATTGATCATCAAAACACTAAGGACCAAAATCCAAAACCCATTTTTTATCCATCTCAAGAAAAAATTGAAATATGAATGCGTTGTTACCTAATTCATGTTGGTTAAATCCTCTTTGCAATCTCCAATTGTTCATCATGGTGGTACGAAAAGCATTGACGTTGATTCCTTTAACATTTAGGAGTCTCCCCACTAAATAGAGTGACATCCGCATCCTCTATTTCTTGTCAGTTCGGTCATCCAATCTAACTTTACCATTTTGATTCTCCTCTTTTATTAGATGCAAAGAAGAAAGTAATGTATCTAATGATTCTTGAGTAGCCATACTTGCAATCTATAAGCATCAATGAAACAATAACCTTAGCAAGGCTAGGGAGATAAACTCTAGGATTTAGAGAAACCCAAGGGAGCGAGAGAGGAACCTCTACGGTAGAGAGGAGTTAAAATAAAAATTTAAGGACTTAATCAGCTAACAATACTATGAAACTAATTATCATATTTAATTCACAAAACATTTTGTTTAATATGTTATTTTTAGGCAACCAATTTTAGCGTTTAGAATACAACACTTCACTAATATACTTAACTAATCAAAACGGTATTCGTAATTCAGAATTACTTAACTTTCTTGGCCAGTTGTGGCTTAATGTAGTTTTTGATTGAGTCCATGTGTAGATTCAATATAAATTAAATTAAATTAAATGTTAAGGATCCAATAAACCACGATAAAAATTGAGAGAAGTAGAACAGAAGAAAACCTACCGATGTGCCATCATCTTCATTGCAACACCATTAAGATATAATAATGGAGAATCAAACACTAATTTTGCTAATTCTAATGATACTGGCAATGTTGTCATCCAGCAGGCAACCAGAAGCCGCGAGGGAATGCCCCAAATGTGGCCAAACACCAGTGCCGTATCCCCTTAGCACTGCCCCAAGCTGCGGTAATCTATTGTACAAAATCAGCTGCAAAGCAGGCAAATTATGGTTTAACGCCTTAAATGGATCATCCTACATAATTTCTTACATCAATCCATTAACCCAACGTCTAATAATCCTCAACCCAGGCTTCGCGGCGAAGAACTCGTGTATGGCAGCTGATTTTCCAAGCGGAGGTATCCAACTAGACTCCAATCTTCCCTTCAACATTACTAGCAGCAACACTGTAATTTTCATGAACTGTTCTCGTTCAGTTGCACAACTATACGCGTCGTTGAATTGTTCTTCCAGTAGCAGATGCCAAGACTTTATCAGAGAAAATGCAATGGCTAAAGCTGCCTGCGGAGCCATGTCTGAACAGATATGTCGTTGGTTTAAGACTGGTGGGTCTATCAATGAGTATAGAATTAGGGCTCGATCAGATAGATGTTCAGCTTACCAAAGTTTTGTGAATTTGGATATGGAATTACCGGTGAGCAAGTGGCCAGATTCTGAGCTTGAATTGGAGTGGATGCTGCCTCAGGAGCCTCTATGTAAAACTGCATTGGATTGTCAGGATTTGCCTAATTCTATGTGCTTGCAGGATCTGGTCAGTGTTGGACAGAAAAGATGCTTTTGTCGATCTGGGTTCAGCTGGGATCCCATCAATGGAGTTTGTAAAATGAGTAAGTAAATTTCATTTCTCTCAATCAGTTCAACTAGTCTAGACATGTAACGTGTCCTGCATTAATTACTGAGATTAAATTAAATTTTTAAACGACTGAAATTTGGATTGATGAATCCAAAAATTCTCTCTTTTGTGAAGGCGGAAAGTGTAAACATAGGAAACATTGCCATCAACTGAAGCAAAAAACTCCACTCATTGGTGGTATGTGTTACCTTCATTTTTTTTAATTACCATTAATAATTTAGTTGTCAAACAATTTGAGATTATGAATTTCAATAATAATCGTGAAAACATGAATCCATATCATTATGTTTTTTCCCCTAAAACATGATTAACAAGGTTTAGCCCTTGCTGGTGGTGCAATGCTAATTGGAGTAACAATCATGGGTATAGTCTACAGAAAATATAGTCAGAAAAGAAGAGAAATGGCGCAACTAAGCATAAGTAAGATAAGGGAAAGAATACTAAGTGTAAGCACAAGTGGGAAAATGGGGAGGATATTCAGAGGCGAAGCCATAAAAAGAGCAACAACTTCAGCAGAGACAATGTTCTTGGTTCAGGAGGATTCGGAGAGGTGTTCAAGGGCATTATTGATGATGGTACTATTACAGCCATCAATC
>JBBPFJ010000127.1:105362-141447 GCA_037975025.1 Excoecaria agallocha
TTTACTGTTAAAAATATAATCAATTAAAATTTTCTATAAATTAGATTCTCAATAATCACCATTAGTTATGTTCAAATCAAATTGAATTTTCATTAAAATTTTCTCTTACACGCCTTAGGGTAAAAATTTTCAAATGCATTACAAATACTAAGTTTCTTAAGTTTGTAGAAATCATTGGCATACAAAAAGCGAATGTGTTATGAAAACACAATTATCTCTCATACCATGTCTAAACTTTATTTGGACTAAAATAAATAAAAGAGCAATTATAGAATCATATTTATCAAATTTTATTCGAAACGAAAAATGTTTATTAAGTCTGTTTGGAGATAAAATGTTCCAATTTAATGAAAGATCCTAGATTTGAGCCTTAGTATCTCATCCCTTCTATCAAAAATAAGAATAAAAATAAAAAATGATCAAAATTAAGATATCACCACAAAGCAGGAAGGATCAGGCAAAACCAGCTAATGGTGAGAGACGTTTGGGCAGGGCAGTTTTCCTCGGGACTTAAGATTGAGATCACCGTGTTTTCCAATTTCGATAACAAGGTTTTCCGTGCTGTCTACGCATGAAAGGCCAATCACAAAGGAACGACCGTCAACTGAATAATTGTAAATTAGGGAACATAATTATGAAATGTTAAATTAATATAATTCTTGAGATTATAAGCAGACATGGAAAGCTAACTCAAGCAAGGAACTACCCCAACATATGAACATATCAAATCTATTTTTATTTTATCAAGATTGAAACAAATTTATCAAAGAGAACCTTCAATACCCCATTTCCACCCGTAGAGAATCCAATGCATGTATCCTTAAAAGTTTAACGTCTAGGTTAATGTTTTTTTTTATCTGTAATTATTGAAATATGTTCCTGGAGATTGCCAAATCAAATGTTTTGAGAAAGCCTAAACTAGTTCGGAACAAACATGCCTAACAGCTTAGCCAATTCTGTGACCCACTATCAGAATGTATATTTTGCATAGCAGATAAAGGACTTCCTATCATCACTACATTTCTATAACAAGGTTTTGCTATGGAAAATAGTGTGGCAGTGATTTTTATCCTTATGATTGCACTAATATTATTCTCTCCCTGTGCTATTGCCCTTGGGCGTTGCAGGGATTGTGGCCGGACCTTGGTGCCTTATCCACTGAGCACTGCACCAGATTGTGGTGACCAGCGGTACAAGATCCGGTGCAGTGCAGGCACACTATGGCTCGACACTTTAAATGGATCATCCTACATGATCACATCCATCAACCCACTAACCCGAAGATTTATAATTCGACCAGGAAGCCTAGCAATCAACACTTGCATATCAAGTGATCTTCATAGCCAAGGAATCCACCTCGATCGCAATCTTGCCTTCAACATAACCAACAGTAACACCGTTTTGTTACTTAATTGTACGGCTGCAGTGCTGCACTTGTTTGCACCTCTAGATTGCTCACCTACTAGCATTTGTCATAATTATATCAAATACAATGAAGCAGCTTGTGCGAATGCACCATTGTGTTGTACGTTGAAGAATGGTGGATCGAATGAGATTAAGTTCAATGGCGGAGAGTGTGCTGCTTATCAGAGCTTTGTGAACTTGAATGGGAAGGCAATGGCTGCGAATAGTAAGTGGCCTGAGCCTGGGGTGGAGATAGAATAGGCATTACCTCAGGAGCCTGTTTGTAAGACTCTAATGGACTGCAGAGGTTTGTTGAACTCCAAATGTTTGGGTGATCCGACAAGATTTGGAGAGAAAAGGTGCTTTTGTAATGCTGGATTTAAGTGGGATCCCATCAATGGAATGTGCGAAAGTGAGTATCAGTTAATGCTTATATATATATATTGTTTCCATTTCTTACCTCTGTTGATATTGCTAGCTTAAGTTCAGATTATCTCTTTCTCTACAGATCTGAAGTGCCACCCTGGGAAATCTTGCAAGAAGCGAAAGAAGAAGACCGCACACTTTGCTGGTGAGTATAAGCAATTTCCTTTATCTTCAGTTTGAACCGCCAGAATTTATGATTTTCTGCACCCCATTATATATGCATTTGAAGAAACTGATCAGTTGGCTGCCAAATCTATCAGGTGTGGCTGTTGCGGGGGTTGCAATCTTACTTCTGGTTGTTATTAGGATTGTGTTCTCCAATCAGCATCACAAATCGAGGAAAGCACAAAAGAATTTGATCAACGAGCGGAAAGAGATGTTAAATGACAAACATAGTGGAAGATCAGCCAGGATTTTCACTGGAAAGGAGGTCATAAAAGCAACCAACAACTTCCCCAAAGGCAACCTTATTGGCTCTGGTGGATTTGGTGAGGTTTTCAAGGGAATTCTTGATGATGGAACTGTAACAGCTATCAAGCGAGCCAAGCTTGGGAACACAAAGGGCACTGATCAAGTCCTTAACGAGGTTCGAATTCTTTGCCAGGTTAATCATAGGAGCCTTGTCAGACTCCTTGGCTGCTGTGTCGAGCTTGAACAGCCTATCATGATTTATGAGTACATGTCGTAAATAAAAAACTGAAGAAAATAACTGTCAAATAGACCAGCTGATTTTTGTGTTGGAATCACTCACAAATTCTTTCAATTACTGAATATATAGATAAAAACATAATAGCCACGTTCCCATGACTTCTAAGCATAATCCACTACTTCAAAACTAACTTCTAAACAGTTAAAAAAACTAAACTGATTTCTTAAAAACAAGCAACAATTAAAAACGTGAAGACTGCAGCTAAGGCACGTTTCCAACAATCTCCTCCTTGCCTTAATAGTTGCAGACATTTAATCTGTATCTTAAATCTTCAAATCTTGCTTTTACGGTTTGTCTACCAATTCCCAAGTGCCGTTTTTCTCAATCATTCGAAGCTCCTCTCTCATGGCTTCCATCCATTTGTCATCTTTCTCGGCTTCTTTAAATTCTGCAGGTTCAAAGATAGCAACACTGCTTCTTTCATAAATGTCAGCCAAGGATCTTGTGCCATAAACTGGAATATCATCTTCATCATCATCAAGATGCTGTGAATTTGTTGGTAGCTCTTCCAATAACTCTTTCCACCTCCATTGTTGATCTTCCATAAATTTGATATCTCGTCTTACAATAATTTTCCCATTTTGAGGCTGGAAAATTCTCTGAGCTTTAGATGTGCTGCTATATCCAACAAAAATACAAGTTTCAGCCTTTTTGTCAAGCTTGTCACGTTTCACCTGTGGCACATAAGAAAAATAAAGACAACAAAAAATTTTTAGATTTTTTAAATTTGGCTTGTAACCAAACCAAGCCTCAAATGGTGTCTTTCCATGCACAGCTCTAGTTGGCAGCCTGTTTAATAAGAAGACTACAGTGCTTGCTATTTTGCCCAAAGATTCTTTGGCAGCTCATTTTCATCAAGCATATACACCTCGCCATTTCCATGATACTTCGATTTTTTCGCTCACTTACACCATTCTGCTGTGGAGTGTAAGGAGTTGTGAGCTGGTTCTCAATGCCAGCCTCCTCGCAAAACTTATCAAAAGTTTCATTTGCATACTCCTTTCCATTGTCTGACCTTACTATGCGCAACCTGCAATCACTTTGGTTCTCCATCCAAGATTTAAACTTCCAAAATAATTTAGCAACCTCAGATTTGGATTTAATAAAATAAATCCAGCAAAATCTTGTATAATCATCTATAAAGATAATATAGTATTTACTACCATTTAAAGATGGAGTTGCCAGAGGTCCTCCAACATCAGTGTGTACCAGCTGCAGCTTGTTTATTGCTCTCCATGTTGTTTGAGGGAATGGTTTTCTGGTTTGTTTGCCAAATTGACAGGCCACACAATCAGCTAGGTTGTCCGCCAACAATGGAACTCCATTCACCAAGCTATTCTTCTGCATATATAGAGCTCCACCATGATGGAAATGCCCAAGCCTCTTGTGCCATAATTCTGCATTGCTAATAGCACTTGTGTACGCCATTTTTTCTTCCTCCATTAGATTTAAAGCAAAGCTTTTTGCTCTCATCTTCACTTTAAACACATCACTACCTCGTGCATCTTTTATCCAGCAACATTTGTCTTCGAAAATGACTTTCATGCCTTTTTTAATTATCTGTCCAACACTAAGAAAGTTTTGGTTGATGTCAGGCACATATAAAACATCATTAATGTACTTTAAACCTGAAGAACTTTCTATAGCCACGGTTCCTTTCCCTTTGACCGATAGAAATTCACCATTTCCAATTTTCACTTTGGAAATGAATGTTTTATCAAGCTCCTTGAAAAGCTCTTGATCATTGGTCATATGGTTCGTACAGCCGCTATAAATCAACCAAGAATCGCTTGAGGTGTTGCTTGTTGTAAAACATGTTGCAACAAACAAATGATCCTCTTCAATCTGCTTAGTAACAGCCTTTGCTTCTTCATGCTGTTGTGACTTGCAAACCCGCTCCATGTGCCCCAAATTCCCATATTTTCTGCATTTTATATCTGGCCTCCACCAACACCTCTTGGGCATATGGTTCGACTTCTTGAAATATGGACAAGGTAAACCCATATCATTTTCGTTGTCATCGCTGGATTTGCTGCTCTTCCTCTTCTCCTTAAATTTCTTATCTTTGCCTCCTCCTGAATTTTCTGACTTGACTTTGAAGGCGCCCTCTACAGTTCATCCTTTTCGCATCTTTCTTCTTTGCTCTAGAGCCTGCAAAGCATTAACTAACTCTACCAAGGATATGCTTGACAAATCTTTAGACTCTTCCAAAGAAGAAATTTTAGACTCATATTTTTCAAGCAAAGTGACAAGAATTTTTTGGACAATTCTTTCATCAGAAAAGTCCTTACCTAACAGCCTCACTTTGTTAACAATGCCCAGCAGCTTGTCAGAGTAGTCTTTGATAGTTTCTTCCTCCTTCATCGTCAGCATCTCGAATTCTCTTATCAAGTTGAGCACTTGCATGTTCTTGGTTCTTTCATTACCCTGGTACTCCTTCTTGAGGTAGTCCCATATGTCTTTGGCTGATTCCAAATTCATAATCCTGGTGAATATGGTGCTTGAAACTGCAGAAAAAAAAAAGCCTTGGCTTTTAACTTTCTTGTCTTTCTCTCCTTATGATTTTTTATTTGTGCCACCGTGGGATTTGCTGGCAACAGTGGAACGTCATAGTCTTCTTCTACAGCCTCCCAAAGATCCAATGCATCAAGGTAGACTGTCATTTTTACAGCCCAAGCTTGATAATTTTGGCCATCAAAAAATGGTTGAGCAATATGGCTTAAAGATGATTGTGCTTCAGCTTCCATTCTTACAGATCCCTCAAGATAACAGCTCTGATACCAATTTGTCGTAAATAAAAAACTGAAGAAAATAACTGTCAAATAGACCAACTGATTTTTTGTGTTGGCATCACTCACAAATTCTTTCAATAACTAAATATATAGATAAAAACATAATAGCCATGTTCCCATGACTTCTAAGCATAATCCACTACTTCAAAACTAACTTCTAAATAGTTAAAAAAAACTAAACTGATTTCCTAAAAATAAGCAACAATTAAAAACGTGAAGACTGCAACTAAGGCACGTTTCCAACAATACATCCCCAACGAAACCCTCTTTTAGCACCTCCATTCCCATAATTCCAACAATTGGATGCCATTTACTTCCACCACAGACTCCAAATTGCACATCAAACAGCTGAAGGACTCACATATCTGCATTCTGCACTATGCCTCCTATTTATCATCGCGATGTCAAATCTACCAACATTTTACTTGACGAAAAGCTTAATGCCAAAGTCTCTGACTTTGGCTTTTCTAGGCTGGTGGAAACAAGCGAAAACAATGGTATTCATATCTTTACTTGTGCTTAAGGAACGCTTGGTTATCTTGATCCTGAATACTATCGTAACTTTCAGCTCATCGATAAGAGTGATGTTTATAGCTTTGGAGTTATTCTGATGGAGATTATTACTTCTAAGAGGGCCATTGATTTTAACAGATAAGAGGAAGATGTAAACTTGGTGGTTTATATGAAGAAGATGATGGAGGCAGACAGATTAGTAGATGTTATCGATCCTCTTCTCAAAAATGGCACAAGCAAGTTGGAACTGGAGATGATAAAAGCACTGGGATCTCTCACAAGAGCTTGTTTGGATGAGACGAGGTAGAATGGACCTTCAATGAAGGAAGTTGCAGATGAGATTGAATGCATTATTGGCATTATTGCAGAAAAGGTTACCAATAAGTCCTAGTTAGATTTCATGGAATCATGTTATACCCATGAATAAAGTTCTATAACAAACTTTGCTTTCTTTTTTTCGATTTACTACTTAATGAAAACATGCCTTCCTAGATTTCACCAACCAGAAAAAAAATTCTGAGGAAACCTCTTTCAACTGATGTCCTCTATTAAAGAGAGAAGTATGATGCATCTCATTATTTCTCGAGCATCATGAAATGTAATATAATCAAATTTCAATTCAAATCATACTAAAGATCTATAATAACAGTGACAAAGCTTCAATCATTTTTCATTCGGCACTTCATAGATCTTAGATTTGTACACCCTTACTGAATATGCCTAAAAATATATCCAAGAAATCAACATCGTCTAAAAATTCTGAACGAGACACCAATAAGTCCTATATCAGCCTAAAATCATTTGTTGTTTATCACTACAAGAAAATTACAATTTAGCAACGGAAATTAGCAACGAAAAATGTCAATTTTCCGTTGCTAATCAAAAATAGCAACGAAAATTTCGGTTGCTAATTTGGCGGTTGCTAAATTTAGCAACGGAAAACTTATTCCGTTGCTATATTTAGCAACGGAAATTTTATTTCGTTGCTAAATTTAGCAATGGAAATTGAATTCCGTTGCTAACCTCAACAATGCAAGATTCGGTGAATTGGTCAATTTTAGCAACGGAATAAATATTTTCGTTGCTAAATTTAGCAACGAAAATTTAGATTCCGTTGCTATTTTAGCATAAATTCACCCATAAGTAATAAAATTGACGACAGTCCCATCTGCCGCTAAAAATTATTACAACTTTTTAATTATTAATGCCATTATTAGATTAAGCTTGGAATTCTAAAAATAAGAGCATTCCATCACAATGCTAAACAGAAAACAACAACACATTATACAAAGAGATAAAAAGTGAATAGGAAAGAGACACAACTGAAAGATTAAGTTAACAAAATCATCTGAAAGATTAAGTTAACAAAATGAGGTTAAACATACACAAATATCAACTAAGAAAAAATTCAAGTCCTTAATTGAGATTTCTACGATTCTGCAGTATGTACTCTTTAAAGTTAGTACAAAATTAAAACAATCATAAGATGCCTAATGGCATTGCTATAAGAAATTGCATTTCATAATGGAAAATGCAAATGCAAGACTTTCTTGGCCTAGAAAGGAATCCTCACTTGTGTTCTCCTATTTATCTAAAGCAGACTTTCGTAGCTTGGCATTTTCCTCTTTAGTTTCCTTATTGCTTGCAGATTCTCCTTGCTCTTCCTCCCGCATAGATGATTCATAATCCTCATTAACAATTTGCATATCCGACACAATCTGCATACAGATAAAACAACTAAATAAAAGTTCAAAGAAAAGTATATTACAATGAATTACAGGTTAATTGCTTTCAAACGAACAAGACAAACCTAAACAGAGATATGCAACATACAAAAATACCAAAATCTTACATTTTCTTCTTGATTGCTTTCAAAATTTATAAATAAACACACAAATGATGCAGTAATAATAAAGGAAACATTTCGAAATTACTAAACTAAAATAATGAGTCTGGAAGAAAAATAAGAAAAAGCAAGGGGTCAAATGCAGTACTCGAAATTACTAAACTAAAATAATGAATACAGCATTATTCAAATAATAAAAGTTGAATTAGCACAAGATAATATGCAAAGGGATAGGTGAGAATCTGAAGAACATTTAAAACTAACTTCTTCCCATTGGCTTCATCAAGATTACAATTTAGTAAAGAAAAAACATGCAAAAAGCAATCACCATCACAAAATAATAACGCCTACTAGTACTAAAGCAAAAAAAATAAATAGAGTGAGAAAGAAATCAGCAGTAAGCAATTTAAGCAAAGATATTAAGAACCTCAAACAATGAGTAATTTTTGTAACTTCTCTCATCCACAAATAAAACAAAACCTACATCAGTGCCTATAGGTTGTGAATTTCCCTTTTCAACTCTGAAATTTGGAGAGTATATATGAGGATTAAAGAGAAAAACGTCACCCAACTTACCTACAAACTCGTTCAGTTGGTTTACATTTCCAAAGCCATAACTAATTGATATTATAAACAAATTGCCTATTAACTCATTCGGTTGGTTTACATTTCCAAACCCACAACTAATTGATATTATAAACAATTTGAAATGTGCTATCCAGAATATATACCGATTAATTCAGATAATAGAACCAAAGCTAATACATTTGACTTTTGACTACAACTCAAACCCAATATGAATTTAGATAACCAAAATAAAATTAATTAAAATTCAAGTAAAATCAAATCCAACCCTTACATCTTATTGTAGAAAACAATAGATTCCCCAACAGCACAAGAAGGAATAAGATTTTCTTTAATCACAATTAACATCAATTATAACATTGGTTTAATGCTAAACAAAGAATGAAGATAGAAGAATATGCTATACCATATAGTATAGCAGAGCAGAAAATAGAGGAAGACTTTCTTATGAATTATTAGTGTAGAGTACAAGCATTTACAAATAAAAAAAATACTAAAAAGGAAGCAAATCTATAATAATAAGAAACAAAATATTGTGATTTTGTTCCTAGATTAGAAAAGTCAACTATACACCAAACAATACTCTATAACAAACGAAATATTATAAATGGCACATGCTTTAGCAATTTCAAATTCGAATTGAACTCTATTTGTATATGTGATTAATTGAATAGTAAAATTAAAAAAAAAAGATTCTCATAGGCTGAATTATTGGTAAAATGAGTTCACCTACCTTCAACCATTGTGAGCAAACATGGCTTTAAAGTCGTAATTTCTACTTTATCATTCAATATCTACCCTTTAACCAAAATATTATTATATTAACAATTAATTAATGCTAGAAACAATAAAATAAATCCATTGATATCAATTAATAATAATTATGTAAAAGTAAAAAACAAATGCTTACTTTATGAGATAGAGAATAGTGTCGTTGGCAAGACCAGTAGAAGATTGACTTGAAAGAAGATAAATTCAGTTAGGGACCCAACCTTGTCTGCAACTTAACTTTAACCAAATAATGAAATGATTGTTGTTCTCTTTCATAACAGAAAAGAAGCCTAAAATAGGATCGCAGAACACCATTATCTTTCACAACAAAAGATCAGTCAAGTATAGAGCATTCAGGATACAGGCATTTAGCATTAGTGAGAGATGCATAAGACCATTATCTGGCAGAATCTAGAGCAATATTGGAGCATCACAAAAAGACAATAAGTTTTAGCAGTTCAATAACTGCTCAAAATCTTGAAGTAAAGCTGATGATTGAGACAGGCTAAAGGACAACTGAGAAAACAGCATCCATAACAATAAAAAAAAGAATGACTGAAAGAGAATTGCATTAAAAACTTACAAGTAGATTGTTCATCATCCTCATCACACCATTTGTTCTAGTCAACCTTAATGTAAGGTACAGGCTTTTCTTCAGACTTCAAAAGCCTTTTCCACCAACCCTTGTCTTGTTTCTGAACTGAGCATATTATATTCCTTAACCCAACATTAGTTTTACACCCATGAATAACAAACGACCAACAAAAAACAAGCTTTTAAAGGTAGTCAAATGAAATTTCATAATTGACAACAAACCCAAAAAAAATTATAGGTCAAAGATTATGTCTTTTAACCTCAGGAACAATGGGTCCATAGAGTTGCAAAGTGAAATCAAAGGATTCGCTATTACGATAAGGCTACAGGAGGGAGGAGATAGGCTATAAGACAATGGCGCCAGAGATAAAGAAGAAGTACTGGGACCTAAGAAGGCTGGATTTGATGGGCTGGGAGACGATACCAATGGAGGCAAAGAAGAAGAACTTGAACCTAAGAAGGCTGGGCTTAAGGATGGGCTTGAGAAGGAAGACCCAATTATCAGTATGTGAAGAAAGTCTGTTGTTGCTACAATTTACGTTACTGAAGTTGTTAGAAAACTTCTGTTATTAGTTTTATTTTTCATTCTGTTGGCTCAAGAGAGAATTCTCGATAGCTGAATTCTCGCTAATTAGTTAGAGGAGAGAAAACTCTACTTAAATGGCTTGTAAATCATTTCTACAGGCATGAAAATTGAATGAATATCATTTCTCTCTAATCTTCTTCTCTTCTCTCTATCTCTGTTCTCCCTCTCATCTCTTTTTCTCTTCCTCTAATTCATAACAAATGGTATCAGAGCAAGTCTTTCTTAGGCCATCGCTTAAATACAAGTTGTATGAGTTTCATTAACTCTCAAGAACTCATTACAAGTTATAAACTAGCGAAAAACAAGAAAAATACCATGGGTGAAAATTCTGAAGCTAAAGAAATTGAAGCTCATTTGCAGAAACTTGATTCCAGCATCCTAAAAATGAATAAAGCCCAAAACAGGAGGATGTCAGAAATGAATGAAGTCCAAAACATGAGGATGTCAGAGCTGGAAAACAAGTTTCGAGAGGCTGATGGAGAGGATGGCTGACAATGCTCATCTGAGTGGTAGAGGGAAGGATCCGATCCACTATCCTGTAGCACCAGAGGTCATCTCAAGTTCAGAGAAGGGAATATTACCCAATCCAAAAACTTCTGGCAAGGGAGAAACGGGTACCGACTATTGCAGGAATGAAACCCTTCCTTTTAGAATGCCCAAGGTAGAGCTGCCGCCCTTTGATGGAGAGAATCCTCGTAATTTCGTGAGGAAATGCCAAAAATATTTTCAATTTTATAACATTCCAGAATAACAAAAGGTAGAGCTAGCTACACTACAGTTTGGAGAACAAGCTGACAACTGATTGCAAGGCTGGTTCACTCATCAAGAATCAGTCTCATGGCCACAATTTGCTGAAGATTTATGTGTTCGATTTGGGGAAAAAATGACTGCAGATATCATCGAAGCATTTAACAAACTGCAGCAAACTGGCACCGTATCATCCTATCAGGAAAAATTCAAAGAACTCAAGGCCCACATGCAAAAGGCCAACCCTGGGCTAGGACAACCTTATTTCATCTCCAGCTTCATTAGTGGGCTGAACGATGAGCTGAGGCCTATGATTTTTAAGCCCAAGACCCTTATCCAAGCATTTGAACAGGCTCAACTACAGGAACAGTCCTTTGAAGCCATTCTCAAGAAACAAAGATCTCTGCAAAGACCACCAAACACCAGACCAAGCTACAACCATTCCTTCGTCCAAAAACCCACCTCCAGCAGCACCCAAAATACCACACCACTCATGGAATCACCAACCCCAAACAAACCCACACCAACTCTATGGGAACAGAGAAGAGCAGTAGGACAATGTTTCAGATGTGGAGAGAAGTACAGTCCTAGTCACCAATGCAAGGGGAGACCATTACTTGCTATGGAGGCGGATGAACTTGAGAAGGATATAGAGGAAACAGAAGAGGAAGCAATGCTGGATGGGGAGCTCTCATTATCAGCACTTACTAGCCAAACCTCCCCTAGTACACTCAAAATTAAATGAAGAGTTAATAATACTTCATTGATCATCTTGTTAGACAGTGGCAGCACACATAGTTTCATGGATTCAAAGGTGGCGAACAAGTTGCCCTTAAATCTCACCACTGCTGCCCCCTTGTCAGTGTGCACCGCTACTGGGCAACGCGTGGTGAGTAGTTCTAAATGTGAAGGATTCCAATGGGAAATGCAAGGACACGAGTTCAAGGCAGACCTTTGACTCTTGGAGTTGGGATGATACGACGTGGTTTTGGGAGTAGACTGGATGAGAAGGTATAATTCGGTGTCATTTGACTTTGATAAAATGCATCTGACTTTTCTAAAAGATGGGGTCTAGGTGGTGTTAAAAGGGATTATAGATGAAGGCACTCTGTATGTTTACAGCCCCAGTCTTGGCACTGCCGAACTTTACTAAACCTTTTGTGTTGGAAACGGATGCTAGCAATAAGGGAATCGGAGCAGTATTAATGCAAGAACAGAGACCACTAGCCTTCCTTAGTAGACCTCTAAGCAAGAAAAATCAAGGCTTATCAATCTATGAAAAGGAGTTGTTGGCAATCATTGTCGCTGTTTCCAAATGGCGCCATTATCTGGAACATGCAGCGTTCTTCATGAAGACCGATCAGGAGGCAATTAAGCATTTGTTAACACAATGCCTTCACACTTATATACAACAGAAGGGAATCACGAAACTGCTGAGGCTCACTTATACTATTCTCTACAAAAAAGGATGTGAGAATAAAGTGGCTGATGTTCTCTCTCGAAGGGATGCTTCTGCAGTAGAATTGTGATACATTGTTACAGCCACGGTACCCTTATGGATTCAGGAAGTGATAAGCAGCTATGCCCAGGATCCAACTGTTCAGCCATTGATCTCAGCTAAGATGGTGAATTCCAAGACACACCCACACTTAACACTGCATGACGGTCTCTTACTTTACAAAAACAGAATTTATGTAGGCAATTGCTCCAAACTGAAAGATACTTTAATACAGGAAGCTCACAATTCAGTAATAGGGGGACATTCTGGTATTTCAGGAACTCAAAAATGGTTAGCAGTCCATTTCTTTTGGCCCAACATGTATAATGAAATTAAGAACTGGGTTTCCACTTGTGGCGTTTGTCAACAATGTAAGGGAGAACAGGTTCCTTACCCAGACCTGCTTCAACCGTTGCCCATTCCCACTTCTGCATGGTCCCACATTTCCATTGATTTCATTGAACAGTTGCCCAAGTCCTATAAGAAAGATACAATTTTGGTAGTTGTGGACAGGTTCACCAAATATGCCCATTTCTTGCCACTCCAACATCCATTCACTGCCACTTCAGTAGCCCAATTATTCCTTGACAATGTTTTTAAACTACATGGTCTGCCCCTTACCATTGTGTCAGACAGAGACAAGATCTTTACTAGTCTCTTCTCGCAAAAGCTCTTCAAATTGTTGCACACAAAGCTACATTTATCCACAGCCTACCACTCATAAACCGATGGACAGATAGAGAGAGTTAATAGATGCTTAGAGAACTATTTACGGTGCATGTGCTTTCATAAACCAGCATCTTGGTGTTAATGGCTCAGCTTAGTTAAGTGGTGGTACAACTGTAATTATCATACTAGTCTCCAGATGTCTCCTTTCGAAGCTCTATATGGTTACAAACCTCCTTCCTTCCATTACCTACCTGTGATTGAGACGAAGGTGGAAAGTGTGGAAGAATTCTTAAAGGACAGATAGCATATGGCCTCTCTTCTTCGTGACCAGCTCCAGTCCGCTCAGAACCGTATGAAACAACTGGCGGATAAACATCGCACTGACAGAACCTTTGAGGTGGACGAATGGGTGTACTTGAAGCTTCAGCCATATAGGCAAAATACAGTGGCTGTAAGGAAGCACTTGAAGCTTTCAGCAAAATATTATGGCCCATTTCAAGTGACTGCTAAAGTGGGACCTGTAGCTTATCAGCTCCAGCTTCCAGCCACTACTGCCATCCACAATGTCTTTCATGTCTCCCTCCTTAAGAAAGCCTTGGGCCACAATCAGTCCACGTCGGTTTTGCCTTCTTGCACCAAGGACGAAGTACCTCAGATGGAACCTCTAGCACTCTTACAAAAATGAGTCATCACGAGGCATGGACATCAGCTGCAGCAAGTCCTGGTTTAATAGACTAACCTGCACCCCGACAAAACCACATGGGAAGATTTGTCCTTCTTAGCTTCTCAGTTTCCTCATCTCCACCTTGAGGACAAGGTGACTCATTTGAGAGGGGGTAATGTTACGATTAGGCTACATGAGGGAGGAGATGGGCTAGAAGAAAATGGCACCAGAGATAAAGAAGAAGTACTGGGACCTAAGAAGGATGGATTTGATGGGCTGGGAGACAATACCAATGGAGGCAAAGAAGAAGAACTTGAACCTAAGAAGGCTGGGCTTGAGGATGGGTTTGAGAAGGAAGACCCAATTATCAGTATGTGAAGAAAGTCTGTTGTTGCTGCAATTTACGTTACTAAAGTTGTTAGAAAACTTCTGTTATTAGTTTTATTTTTCATTCTGTTAGCTCAAGAGAGAATTCTCGCTAGCTGAATTCTCGCTAATTAGTTAAAGGAGAGAAAACTCTACTTATATGGCTTGTAAATAATTTCTACAGGCATGCAAATTGAATGAATATCATTTCTCTCTAATCTTCTTCTCTTCTCTCTATCTCTGTTCTCCCTCTCATCTCTTTTTAACTTCCTCTAATTCATAACATTCGCCTTGAACCTCGGTAGCTGAGAAACTGAAAACACCCTCAACTTTGCATTTCACGAAAATGTCTCTGGCGTCAGGTAATAGGATGGTCAAGTACACCTTATCAGAGCGCTGAGCCCAGAGAACCTCCGGATGGCGATTTGAACAACTCGAAATCAAAAGAAACTATTTTATTTACACCCTTTACTCGAAACCAAAAGAAATTGATATGCGAAATGAGAGAGCATGAAAATACCTCATTTTTTCTTGGGAAGGTAATTGATGTCAGAAAAGAGATGTCATTGAAGAAGGTAGAGAACACTTTAGTCTTTACCCTACTGCAAAGAATAGCAATTCCTTTCTTCGTGGTTTAGAAGAGTAGATGGAGAGAGAGAGAGAGGAGCGACTGATGAGGGAGAAGACACAGGTGGAAGAAAATGATAAATTTATAGTTAGGGCAAATTATAAAGTAGCAACCGAAATAGCAATGAAATTTAAAATCCATTGCTAAAATAGTAACGGAAGTAAATTTCGTTGCTAAATTTTGTTACAAAATTTTTCCCATCTTTTGGAACAAAATTTAGCAACGGAAATGAAATTTCATTGCTATTTTAGAACCCGAAAATAAATTCGGTTGCTATTTAGCAACGGAATTCTATTTCGGTTCCTATTTTAGCAACCGAAAAAAATTCCGTTGCTATTTTAGCAACCAAAAATTAATTTGGTTGCTATTTTTCATTGAAAATCAATATTAGCAACGAAATTCTATTTCGGTTGCTATTTAGCAACAAAAATATATTTCGGTTGCTATTTTAGCAACGGAAGATAATTCGGTTGCTAACAAAAATATATTTCATAGCAACCGAAAATAAATTTCGTTGCTATTTAGCAACCAAATTATCTTCCGTTGCTAAAATAGCAATAGAAATTAAATTTTAGCAACGAAAAAAAAATTCCATTGCTATTTTTCGTTTCAATTTTTTCCGCCATCTATTGGCGCCTTAATTAGCAACGGAATAGTGATTTCGTTGCTGAATTTTGGTGCCAAAAATTCCCTCCACTTTTAGCAACGAAAGATAACCAAAAATTTTTCCGTTGCTAAATCTACAAATTTTAACCAATTTTAGCAACAAAAATTATTTTTCGTTGCTATTTCCAGATTTTCTTGTAGTGTATGTTAGATGCCATATATAATAACCAAATTTTGGTACGTGAAGAAGATACAAAGTTCAACAAAGAAGCAAATTAGCCGTGCTGACAAACTTAATGAAACCGTAACCAGCTCAATACAATGATCAATTTTGTTAGCCAAAATCACAGAAGTTAACACAGTAAAACCTTGCTTCAACTTAAAGAATTAAGTTTCAGAACACGTATCTGTGTTTTCTAGGGCTTCAATTTAGTGGAGCTATTTATACTTATTTAAGGCTTGATTGGCTCACCCCACCTCAAGGATTCGATTATCATAGCCATATCTATGGAGCTTGTCAATTGCTCTCATGGCATCTTCTTTGTGGACAAAAGTGATATATCCTAAACCTCCACATAAACCACTCCGGTGATCAATGGCAACAAACACTTGAGTTAATGGTCTAAATGAGCTGAAAAGCTTACGCAATCACGATTCACAAGTCTCCTCTGATAGGCTGCCAACTCTGAGAGAATTTCCATCATCCCTATGCCTTATATCAAATTTAGTACTGCTTTTAGCCTCTGTTCTCATGCCTGGTGGAACGTAAGTTTTCACCACAAGAAAAATCCAAAATCTCGACGAAAAATTAATGACGAAAAATTTTTCATCGCTAATTACCGATAGAAATATATTTTTCGTAGAGAAATTTGTTGGAAAAATGTTAATACGATGGTACAAAGTTGTTGGAAAAATGTTAATTACGACGGTACAAAATTCCGCGTAAATAATGGTGGAAAATATTTTTGCCAAAATTTACCGATGAAAATTAGCGACGGATTCACAAAATTTGGTAGTTAAATTGGCACCAATATTACTCGACTAAATTGTACATGAAATTTACCGGTAGTATGTTAAATCCGTCGGTAAATTTACCTACGAAATTCAATAACTGCAGGTAAATTACCGATGGAAAAACAATTCCGTAGGTAATTATCGACTGAAATAATTTCCATCCGTAATTTACGTACGAAAAATGAATTGTAATTTACCTACGGAAAACAAAATGTAATTTACCTACGGCGGTATGTTAAATCCGTCGATAATTTACCTACGAAATTCAATAACCGTAGGTAAATTACCGATGGAAAAACAATTCCGTAGGTAATTATCGACTGAAATTATTTTCATCGATAATTTACCTACGAAAAATGAATTTCGTCAGTAAATTACTACGAAAATGGAATTTCGTAGGTAATTTACCGAAGGAACATTTTTTCTTCTGTAAATTACCTACGAAATTCCATTTTCATAGTAATTTACCGACGAAAATCGTTTTCCATCAGTAAATTACAGACAAAAAGTATTTTCATTGGTAAATTACCTACATAAAATGAATTCCGTTGGTAAATTTATACTTTGTAAAAACTGTGTCATTTTGTTTTGGTCTTTAATTTATTTCTTTATCAACCCTTGCCTGTTCCAGAAGCCATACAATGATTTCCTTTCTTCTTTTATTTTTTCTTTTGCTTCCTTTGTTTCTCTTCTTCATCCCCATCGAAAGCTCCACACTGCCGTCTTCTCTAGCTCAACTGCCGTCGTCGCGTCGACATGAGCTGCCGTCGTCACCTCCACCGTAGCAATCGCCGATAACTTTGCCCTATGCAACCACTCTCTCGACATTGCTGGTTGCTTTTCATTTCATAATCCCTAGATAAGTCCTATTTCACCCTTCAATTTTTATTTTGTGATGGAAAATTAAAGATCCTGAGTTAGGAGAAATAGATTTAGGGATTTTGGTAAATTTGGGGGTTTAACATTTAGATCTAGGGAATTTTTTCGTTAAGGTCTTTATTGGATAGTCACTTGCATTGATTTGCTCACCATCATGAGCAAGGAAATCCCTGAACTTAAGATATTTGCTTTTGCTATGTTTGGAAATTGAACATTAAGTTGTTTTTTCGTGGAAAATTAGATATTAACTTTGCTTTGTCATCAAGAACTTGTATATGGAAATCCACTATATTTTTTTATTGGCTGTTGTAGACTTAACTGGCTTATGGATAACGGTAGCCGCATAGCGGATTTGTATACCGTTTGGCAAATTAAGTGTTGTTAATTGTATATAATTTTGATGTAGTAATGATGGTTCATTCTTATGGATTTGGTCTTGCATGAAGAAAACATACGAGATGTTAGTAGGATGACTTTCTTTCCATCTTTCGCCATCTGCTGGCATTAGTTTCATGATCTTATGGAAACCCTATGCATCTCAAAGCTACATATTTACATTCATCTGTGTGTTTGGTCATTATTTTATAACTGTTGTAGAGTATTTATCATTATATAGAGTAGGTCATGGTTCATGAAGATCAATCATGCATGTTATGAAATTTGTTTATTCTGTTTTTTCTCTCTTGTCAATTTCTTCTCTCTCTCCATAGTTTAGAGATTGGTTATTATTATTATTTTTTTAGTAAAACAAGAGATTGACTGTTCTTTTCTCTACCACTTAGAAGCATGTTTACAAGAGCTTTGATAATATGTCAGATTTATTGGCTGTATAATAATTTTACAAATAATAGTAAATTACACATTTTATTTACCACACTTCAATGTGGCTTTCTACTATTGGCTTAATTTATAAATTTTCTTTTCTTCAAATAAGATATTTTTTCCATTTCCTTAGGAAACTGAGCATAAAGATACTGCATGTTTGATGATCATGGATTCCAAGTTTATTGGTTTTGCAAATTTAACGTATGGTGTTGATGATTTTTTGTTAGTTATCATTGATTATATATATATATATATATATATATATATATATATAAGAAGAAAAAGTTAAAAGGGGATATTATATGAATAATTTGGCTCAATTATTTAATTTTAAAAAATAACTATAAAAGTTGATAATTTGGAGTGAGTTCCGAGTTGACTTGAGAATAAAAGCATATAATGGGATTGTGGGGTGGCGGAGAGCACTAACTAGGAACATAATAGAAGTCTTCAAAGTGGCAGTTTCCTGAAATGCATAAGCATAGAAATTACTTTCCATTTCCATTAGTAGATTTGGGAAAACTTATATTAGTGTTATCATTTCACATGCTAGTGTAGTTTTAGCTTAGGATTTAGATGATTAACAACTGTTTCTGGAAATTTCAGTTAATGTGGCCATCAGATCATATATTTATCATTGCACAAGCATTCACCATATATAATTCTCAATTTGTGGAGTTCATAAATAGAAACATTGTGGACACCAAAAGAATTATTCTCTACACTATCCAGCAACCAAGTATTGACATATGGGAGAGTCGAGCTCGTGCATGGTACAGAGATTTTATTAGTTCCTATAAACTGAGCGGTGAATTGCCTTATTTTATATTTGAAGAAATATGAGATAATTGGCAAAATTATTGGTCAACGCTAGAGGCTAAATCCATTTCTGAGCGAAATTCAAGTCACGGACGGGGAAGACCTAAGGTCGTCTACCTGTGCACACTGGTGGATCTATGACCCACCAAGAGCATGCAAGGAAAATTATAATTATTAAAACTTCACATTTATATTTTGAATTCTATGCTTTTGATGGATCTTGCCATTCTTTTAGAAGTACTATGTTTAATTCTATTTGATTGTATGTCTTGTTATTGTCATATGTTGTGATTGTGAATGAAGTTATGGAGGTGGAGGACCTTGATTGAGAGTGTAAAATTTGCTATTTGCAGGTTTGGGAAGCATAATTTTTAAGTCGTTATGCTGCTGAAATTTTTACCAAATAAATAGTAAATTAGCAGCATCTAATATATGTTAAATATGGAATGGAAGTTAGGAATGCAAATTACCAATCGGAGTAAGCTTAACTCGTAAAATATATGACATCCTAATAATAATGATGATTATAGTAATTGTATATATATGTATAGAAATAGAATTAAACGTAGGGTTGTTATTCTATGGCTATGTTACTGCCATTTTTTTAGAATCATTTGTTGTCTTTTTTGATGTTGTTAATTGTAATCTTTATATTATGACGGTTCATTTTGGAAAAGAGATTTTTGGTACCTTATTAATGGTTATCTGGTTGAGACTTATTTTTTGTTTAATAGGGGGTAAATATCATAAAAATAGATGAAAACCTGCTAAAATTTTTGCAAACCGTAGGTAATTTATCTCTATTCTATGCAGGAAAAGTCTACTGGCCAAAAGCTTACATCACGACAGGTCTTTGTACATACTCACACCAAAAAGCATGATGGTGTAACATTTATCAACGATCGATGTAGGCAATTAAATGTATGCAATGTAAAGTATATATTTCAATATTCATTTTATATATAATATTAGTTTAAAATTATAACTAAGTAGTATAAATAATTATAATGATAGGATCAAATACAACAGGAGGTACAATGTTAGTCGCAAGATAACCCAAATATTGATGAGAATCAAACATATCTACAAGTAGTTGGTGGTAGGGACCGTCGAGGCAGAATTTTTGGCCTTGGATCTTTTGCAAATACACAATATATGCATTCCTCTACATCCAGTACAACTGCCTCCAGTAGACAAGCCGCATTAGGTTAGGAAGTAGTTGAACTTCGAACTATAGTTAGTTTATTAGCAACTTAATTGTGTGAGTCTATGGAATATATAGCCAAGCTCCGTACTCAAATGAAAGAAGTAAGGGGGGAAGGCAGCACATCGCAGCATCCAGATAATCCACCTGTGCCAACAATATAGGGTTTTAGATTTTAATACTTTTGGGACTAATAACGATTTGACTGCAATGTTAGGGCTAATATTCATACTTTAAAGACTTGTAAGAAAATGATATGTTATTGAATGTTACAAATTTAATGTTCTTATTAGATTTCTATTAATTTATTATTGTAAATTATATATTTTATATTATATTGTTGATTATGATTTCACTATATAGAGAAAATAAAATAATAAAAAAATAAATTTGAGATTTTTTGATGAAAAAATAGCAAACCGTAGGTAAAAATATAGCCGAAATATAGCGACGGAAAAGTTTTTTGTCGCTAAATTTTCCTAAGGAATATCTATTTTCGTAGGTAAATTTAGCTACGAAAAATATCATAACGTAGGAAAATATTACTGATGGAAAAGTTTTTCGTCGTTAAATTTGCTTACTAAATACCTATTTATGTCGGTAAATTTATTTACGAAATATATATACCGTAGGAAATATTACCTACGAAATAGTTTTTTGTCAGTAAAAAATGGCAAACGACAATAATAATTGGTCTTCATTTAGCGACGAAATTAATGACAGACTACTTTTTCCTTCGATAAAATTGATGACGAAAATATATTATATCGGTACAATTCCCGACGAAATTATTTTTCATTAGTGAAGGTGCCTACAACCGTATCTCCTTCGCCAATTTCAGTCACTAATTTTCGTCTGCATTTTTATTTCCCTGCGAAATTTCACTCAATTTCGTCAGGAATTTTCGTCGAGATATTGGATTTTTCTTGTAGTGTTTGGTGTCGGTCCCAGAAAAAGCAGAACTAACATCAGTTGAAGAAGCCCTCCTAGCATGGACTTCCAGATGTGGTGCAAGGTCCTTGTAAGGGCAGTTAAATGTCCAATGCTCACTTTTGTTACCACAAGTCCTACATCTTATCAGTGCACCTCCTCTCTTTCCTAGTTGTTCTAAAGAATCTCCTGAAGTCATGGCTTCCTCTATATTCAATTCCAACAAGCCTATTTGTTAGGTGTAAATTAACTGACTTTACATCTGAAGAATAACAAAAGAAGACCAAAATGTTAAGTTTCGCTCGTTTTGTCTCAAGCCTGAAAGAACATAGTTCAACTCTATCACTAATCCTGAAGTTCAAGACCTAAAGCAAATTTGGGGCTGGCTATTAATAATGAACCCTCCAAGAACAAATCCTTTTTGGGCCGTTTATCTTTTCATTTCATTTCAACTCCAATTATTCTTAGTTCATACTCTCTTAGTATTAATCAATAATTTCAATATATAATTACCTCAAAATCAGAAAATAATCATGCATTGACACTAAAGAGTTAACCCAAGAACCTGCAAATCAGTGACAGTGTTTAAACCAAATTTTAGTTATTGAATCAATAAACTAACAATTAATCTTAGCACAATCAAAGATAAGAATATTTTTAAAACTAAGAAATAATCAATTGATATTGAAATTAAAGTTCAAAATAAAGTCATAACAATGAAAATAAAAGATTTAAGTCTCCATTAGCAAAAGAAGAAAAATTACTTACTAAACATATTAAAAACTAGAGCTAAACTAATGAGAAGACTAAAAAATAAAGAGTTACAAAAGCTCCATTAATCAACTTGTACAGAAAAATCAAAGAAACCCTCTAGCTCTTCAGTTTTGTTCCTCACAACTATTGAAAAAAAAACTTATAAAGAACGTAAAACTAAATTAGCTAAGTAAAGAAGTTACCGCCGATGATTCTCCTACTTGATGCTATTGTTCTGATGTTCTTATCGATTATTTATAGCTAAAACAAGGAATACTGGCCTTCTAAACTTTTTAAATTAGAATAGGAAAAGAACTCTGCTGAAATTGGAAGTTTTGTCAAATTGTCAAACTTTGTTGCATGGCTAAGCAAAATGCAATTCTAATTGATACACTGCGTGCATTCTCTTTATTGGGCTTGTATAGTCATGCATGATTTTTGGCCTTGTCATGCACAGTCGTGCATAGACATACTGCACTTCAACATAATTCTTCAACTTTTGCTCTGTTATACAATCTCTTCATATGCGGCCATTCAAACTTTCATGCACGGCAGTGTTAAATATCTCTGGACTGAACATAAGAATTTTTGGCTTTAATTTTTTAAAATTATAGATTTGATCCAGAACTTTTCAATTCTTTCAATTAAACCCTTTTTCCTTCATTTTTGCCCTGAAAAACACCAAAATTCACAATTAACCATTAAAACATAAATTTAACCAATTAAATCAAAGTTTAACTAAATTAAAGCCAAACTAATTTAATAAAATACCTAAAATCACACTAAAAGTATCATATAATTCACAACTATCAAAGTGATATTTGTAGATTTATGTGTGTTATGGGAATGAGCCTAAAACATGAAAAGTTTTACATGCTTACTATTAGTGGATGAACTGTGAGCTGAAGTGCTAAGGGTGCTATCATCTATTAAATTGTCAGAAATCCTAACTTCGCTAGAATCCATTGACTCAATCATCTTTTTGAAGATTAAATAGAAAATAGAAAACACTCAAGAAAAAAGGTCTACGAGACTGATCGAGATTTTGCAATCCTGGGTGAAGAAACTAAAGTAGAGAAGGATATCGCACCATTCAAAGAATGGAAAAGGTAAAAATGAAGAAATGAATGAATAAGGTATTTATAGCAATGGCAAGTCAACCTTAATCGTTGGATAAGATGTGGAGGAATGGTGAAGATTTTTTATAAGTGTGAATTATTCTATATTTTATTAATGTGTATTTAGTATATGTTTATGTTACTTTTAATGTTAATTCAGTTGATTTAATATTTAATTATTTAAGTTGATGTTTTAGTTACTTAATTGTGTAATTTTGTATTTTTAGGGATTTAATTGAAAAAAAGAAAAAAATTAAAGGACTAAAGTGAAATTTTAGTATTGGCAAAATTTTCAAGGAGTTAAGTTTTTTTTGTGAGTTACAGAGGAAAGCCACTCGATGGAGTGACTTTTCACTCTACCGAGTGGGTTACAAAAGGGAGGAAAGAGCAGTTGAAAGGCACACGTTGGAGTGAAATATCACTTTATTGAGCCATCCAAAGAAGAATTCCAACAGAAAGCTACATGGTGGAGTGATATTGCACTCTACCGAGCCAAAGAGTCCGAATTACGATTGAATTATTCTTCTTTACTGAATAGAAAGTTATTTATTGGAATTAAAAGTCTTGTGCTAATTAGAAAGTTGAAAGCTTGAAAATTTCTTCTTTTCAAGCTATTTGAGTGACAGGAGAATACCAGAAAAGGGGAGCTATTACAATTACGAATTTTAGTTAGTTGTTAACCTAGTTTTCTTTAGCTTAATTTGTACAGTAACTTTATTTTAGTTTCGTTGTTTTTTTAGTTTGCAATCCTTGTAAAGACTCAAGCTTTCTACTGGTGTGCTAAAAGTCATCAAAAGCAAATTTAAAAGCTTCATGAATATTGTATCTCTTTATTTTTATTTCAATCATGTTTGGTGAGTAATTTCTTAACATTCATACTTTTACTGTAAAGACTAGAATTTGAGCTTAATTTCAATGTGAGTTGTTATTTCTTAATTCCTGTGTTAATTCTTATCTTACGTTATGATTGTGTTGATGATTGATGTATTGAATAAATTGTTAATTGTCAATTTCACTAATGATTTATGATATACATATTTTTAGTTTCTTTTTTCTCATGTCGATGTATTGTTGCATTCTGAGAATTGAGGCAGTGATTTATTGTTTATGAGTTAATTTAAAAGTTGAGAATATTGAATTAAGAATGGGCTAGATTTAGATCTCTCGAGAGAAAGGATTTAATGAAGGTTTAGAAATTTAAAATCGGATATTTATGCTAGGATTTAGATTTTCTTAATAAGAGTATTTAATACTTAGAATGATATTTTGAATAAGATATTTGTGTTTATTTTCACTGGTTTTTCCATAATTGCTTGTGTTACCTTTGATTTGAATCATTGTAGTAGAAGTTGAAATTGATAGTTCCTTAGCAGAAGTATTTTACTTATTGTTCTGTGTTTAATTCATGATCATTTAATCTTAGTTTTAGTTTTAGTTTTAGTTTTAGTTTTAGTTTTCTTGTTATTTAGTTTAATTCTTGCCTTTAATTAAAAACTTGAGAAATAATCTCAGATTAATTCAACTCATTTAAATATATATTTTTTTTAGCAATCTATGTTCCCTTAGGTATGATATTTGAGATCTTAATTATATTTTTCTATATCACTAGCCGATCTAGTACACTTGCTAGATATCGATCAATTTTACCAAAGTTCATGAAATTAATTAAGGTAACAGTTGGCATGCAAAACTTAAGGAGAGTAATAATGATCATTATAGCGGTCATAAAGATCGAAGCTACATTTTCTCTGTAATTGTTGCTAGCGCAGGAAATGAAGTGTCTCTTCATTTAGCCATGCTATCACAGTTGTGTGGCTTCGATCTTGTGTTTGGTACTTTAAGCTCGACATAAATGTCTCTAACCTCGAGGGGGAATTATGATAATCAAACCGGACTTCTGGCCCAGTATTATGATCCGATCTAGAGCTTAGAGTTCATATCGGGATCCTACCTATCTGGCAAAGCTTCCCATCTTAGGAAAACTTCCTATTCCGATGAGACTTTTCTCCCAGTAGGACTTATTTGATCATCAGTATTCCTAACCAGAACAAGATACTTACACTTATAAATAGGTGATATGATCAGGTACGGGCTTTCTCTTAGCAATTTTACTCAAAACATTCCATTACCCGCTATACTGACTTGACCATTGAAGCGTCCTCCACCGGACCTTCGCCGACACTCTTATATTTTCTTGAGAATATATATATATATATAAGTTAATCGATTATTACATATAAATATTACTATATAATTAAAGAGAATGACACAATATAAATTTAGTTGAAAGTATTATATAAATTTTATAGAAAAATATGAAAAGTTAAGGTATAAAAATAAAATACAATTTAAATATATTTAAAATATTATTTTATGTAAATTTTAGAAAAAAAAAAGAAAAATAAAATTTTTTAAAGTATACAAATAAAAATATAATACATATTATATATGATATAGTTAACCATAAACTAAAGATTAATCAGTATTCAAAAATTTAAACCGTAACAAAAAAATTTTAAATGTAAAAATAAAAAATCGTAATCAAATTAATCGGATCGGCTAATTAAAAAAATCGGATCGATTTTACGGTTACTATATTTTAAATTTTTTTTACTCACCTCTGTCAGCGAGTATTGATACTAAGTATGAATACATCGCTCAAGTAGAAATGTTGGTGCTTCTTAAGTTGGTGTTTATTATTTCTAGAATATTATTCAACTACTCTATAAGTTTATAGTGACTTTTTTAGCCAAAATTTAAGTTAGAATTTATCTTTTAGATAAAAATTATAAACGGATAAAATGGATTAAAAAGGCTAAATAACTATCTAATCCACATGAGTCATTTTAGATTAATCTACCAATGGTTCTAAATCTTTCTAAAAATTTAGAGATCAAACAGATCGAATTACGAATAAATTATCTTCAAATCTAATTGGATTTATATCAATTTTTTATGAAAGGATTGAAACATATTCACGAGACCATATTTGAAAAACGTTTCTATGTATTTCTCGAGAAAAATAAAACTTATTGCTATTATCTCAAATTTGTTGTGATAATTATGAGATATTTGGATGACTATCTAACTCATCATTCTCCCTGTTCTAGTAGAAGTCTACCTCTTTTATTTTGTGCCTATAAATACCCTATTGTGGTTATTCAGTAAATACAATCAATAATAGAAAATTCTCTATTCTACTATTTCTGTCTTTTTTTTTAATTAGTTTATAACACGTTATCAGCACGATAGTCTCTATTGATCATTGGAAGTCGGTAGTTTACGACAATCCGGCTCGAAGGAATCAAGAATTATAATTTACAAGATTAAACGGTAAGTAGATTTAATTCATAAATTTTGAATTATTTTAATTCTCTTGAGTTAATGAGATTGATTAAGGATCGATAATTCTACCCTACAATAAATAATCTTAAAAAACTTCAATATATGAATATATTAAGAATCGAGAATAACATTTTCTATTATCAAAGACATTAACATGATTTTAGTGATTTGTTTTGCATAATTGCAATTTGATCCTTGCTTAATTATATTTTAATCATTATATTATATATGATTATTTGTTTTGCATAATTGCAATTTGATCCTTGCTTAATCATATTTTAATCATTATATTATATATGATGAATATATTTTATGTAAAGCCATATTTGGTTTTCAATTTTCTATATGTATATTGTTGTTATGTGTAATACAATTATTTGAAAGCTCCTAAAGAGTTATAATGCAATTATTTGCATATAATTTGTTAGGAAATATATTATTTCTCAAATATGTCCCGCAGACATATATTTTCAAAAAAAAATTCGCTGAAATGAATATTATTTTGAGACTGAAAGATAAATACTTGAGATCTACTTTGTATAAGATTAGTAATATATTTTTTCAGATAATTTGATTTTGATACAAATATTAGTAAACTCGAAGTTTGCTAATAAATACAAATTTTAGTAACCTGAAGTTTACTAACAAATATTAATAACCTATTATTTACCAATTATATAAATATTAGTAAATATGAAGTTTATTGATTAATTAATATTAATATCAGTAAACCTGAAGTTTATTGATTATAGTAAACTTAAAAAAAATTTGATACAAATACTAATAAATATTTATTTTATTATTTGTCACAATATTAGTAAACATAAAGTTTACTAATTGTTATGCAAGTATTAGTAACATGCAATTAACTAATTATTTAAATATTAATAAACCAGAAGTTTGTTGATTAATTGATACTAATATTGGTAAACTCGAAGTTTATTGATTATAATAAACTTGAAAATTGATACAAATACTAACAAACATATAGTTTATTGACTGTATATCACAAATATTAGTAAACCTGACGTTTACTAATTGTTTGATATTGATATTAAGAAACTTGATTTTTATCAATTGATATAAATATTGATATAATAAACACGTTCACACTCAAAATGATTTAGCTGAATCTTTCATTAAACGTTTACAATTAATTGCTAGACCTATGCTCATGAAATCAAAACTTCCTGCATCTATTTGGGGATATGTTATAACTCATGCTGCATCTTTAGTTCGTCTTCGACCATCTGCATACAACAAGTTTTCACCTTTACAACTTGTTTTTGATCAACAACCTAACATATCTCATTTTAGAACTTTTGGTTGTGCTGTATATGTTCCCATTGCTCCCCCTCAACGAACTAAAATGGACCATCAACAACGTTTAGGTATCTATGTAGGTTTTGATTCCACTTCTATTATCAGATATCTTAAACCTTTAACTGGTGACCTTTTTCGAGCAAGATTTTTAGATTGTCAATTTGATGAATTGGTTTTCCCACCATTAGGGGAAGATAAAGAAAAGGGGCCAAAAGCTTAAGAAATCAGTTGGAACACACCAACTTTGTCCAAATTTGATACACGCACAAATCAATGTGAACTTGAAGTTCAAAGAATAATTCATTTACAGAATGCTGCAAATCAGATGCCCGATATCTTTATAGACACCCAAAAGATCACCAAATCATTCCAGTTGCAAATGCCCCTGCATGATTAAATGTCCCCGTAGGACATCTTGGGGGTATAACAGCAAATGAGTCTAGTTCACGTTAGAAGCGTGGTAGACCTATTGGTGCAAAAGATATTATTCCTCAAAAGAAGAGAAATAAAAAATCATTCAATTGATCCTCCTGAAGAGGCCAAAAATAACTCAAATACATAACTACATATTTCTAAAGAAGCGACCCTAGAAGTGGTTCCGGTACCGATAAATTATGAGATCTCATTAAAAACTGAAAATATGTTAGAAAGAGATGAAATTATGTATTTGCATATGCAATTGCTTCTGAAATAGCAAATGATGATGAGCCTGAGCCTAAAACTGTAGAAGAATGTCGACAAAGACTTGATTGGCCAAAATGGAAAGAGGCAATTTAGGCTGAGCTAGATTCTTTAGCTAAACAAAAAGTATTTGGACCAGTAGTCCTAACACCAGAAGATGTCAAACCAGTTGGATATAAATGGGTCTTTATACGTAAGAAAAATGATCTTAATGAAGTTGTAAGATACAAGGCTAGACTTGTGGCTTAAGGTTTCTCACAAAGACCAAGCATAGATTATGAAAGGACTTACTCTCCAGTTATGGATGCAAATATGTTTAGATTTTTTATTAGCTTAGCAGTCTCTAAAGGACTTGACATACATCTAATGGATGTAGTTACAGCTTATTTATATGGATCGTTAGATAATGACAAATATATGAAAGTTCTTGAAGGATTTAAGATGCCTGAAGCATATAATTCAAAACCTTGACAAATGTACTCGATTAAACTCCAAAGATCTTTGTATGAATTAAAGTAATATGGACGCATGTGGTACAATCGTCTAAGTGATTACCTAGTGAAAAATGGGTATAAGAATAATTCAATTTTTCCATGCGTTTTTATCAAGAAGATAAGTTTAGGATTTGCTATAGTTGCAGTTTATGTTGATGTATTAAACATAGTGGGGATTCCAGAAAAGATCTCTATTACTGCATAATATTTGAAAAAGGAATTTGAAATGAAAGATCTTGCAAAAACAAAATTTTATCTTGGGTTTCAAATTGAATATTTGCCAAAAAGAATTCTTGTACATTAGTCATCTTATATAGAGAAAATCTTGAAACAATTTTATATGGATAAGTCTTATCCATTGAGCATTCTAATGGTTGTTCGCTCTCTTGATGCCAAGAAATATCTTTTTCGCCCACAAGAAGATAACGAAGAGATTTTTGGTCCTAAAGTACCATATCTTAGTGCAATAGGTGCACTTTATATCTTGCAAATAGCACTAGACCAGATATAGTTTTTGCAGTTAATTTGCTAGCAAGATTTAGTTCTACACCAACTCGAAAGCACTGGAATGGTGTAAAATATGTTCTACGTTATCTTCGTGGCACTTCTGACATGGATTTGTTTTTTCCAAAAGGAGTAAATTCAGAAATGACAGGGTATGCTGATGCTGGATACCTATCAGATCATCATAAAGCTCGGTTACAAACAGGTTATGTCTTCACATATGGTGACACTGCTATTTCTTGGCGATCTATTAAGCAAACAATCACTGCTACTTCCTCAAATCATTCAGAAATAGTAGCCATCCATGAAACAAGTCGTGAATGTGTGGTTGAGAACCATGACTCAACATATCAAGGGAACAAGTGGGTTGGTAGTGGAGAAAAAGCCAACAAAATTATATGAGGATAATGTAGCATGTATTTCACAACTCAAAGGCAGCTATATCAAAGGAGATAGAACCAAACACATCTCACCAAAATTCTTCTATACTCATGAACTTATGAAAGAAGAACATATCGATATTTGCAAAGTTCGCTCAAGTAATAATCCAGCAGATTTGTTCACAAAGGCCCTGCCAAGTTCAAATTTCAAGAAACATGTACATAATATTGAAATGCGCCAATTAAAAGATATAGTTTGATTCATTTTATTGTTGAGGGGAAGTACATATGAATATTGTACTCTTTTTCCTTCGCTAAGTTTTTATCCTACTGAGTTTTTCTTAGCAAGGTTTTAACGTGGTATATTCATAGTGCATAGTCATCCAAGGGAAAGTGTTGTGATAATTATGAGATATTTGGATGATTATCAAACTCATCATTCTCCTTGTTCTAGTAGAAGTCTACGTCTTCTATTTTGTGCCTATAAATACCCTATTGTGGTTATTCAGTAAATACAATCAATAATAGAAAATTCTCTATTCTACTATTTCTGTCTTTCTTTTAATTAGTTTATAACAAAATTTTTTTTTGGGAATTTTTTTAAAATAGTATTTACTAATTAATTTATTTTATAAAAATTGATTAATAAAAAATTGATCAGTGCCGGACCGATAATCAAAGTGGCCTGATCTCATAGTTCTTTATGACTCAAACCTAAAATCATGGGTTACCAATTAATTAATAATTAATATTTACTACTAAATATTTTATTTATTGTCTATTATATATTATTTTTGAATAAAATTTAAATTTATTTATTTATTATTTTAAAATTTTAATATAATTTAATTTATTTTTTTCAATAAATTTAAAATTAATTAAATTTAATAATTTAATTTTAATTACTTAATTAAATATTAATTTAAAATGTATTTATTATTTTTTAATTTTAATAAAAATAATAAAAATAAAAGAAAAAACAAATGGGAGGGAATACGACCTTGAAAATGTGTCCAATCGGGGCCCATCAAACAGCGCTTTTTAGCTTTCTTCAAGAATTGGCATGAACTGTTCGGCAGATTCCCACGCGTTACGCACCCCGTTCGCCACTTTGTTCTCAACTGTTCCCACCTCCTGGTCGAGAAAAGCTGCCTTTAGCTAGGAGCCTCTTTTTCCTTCTGACCAATTGGGAATTCAAATTGAGTTTTGCTTCTTCTTTTTCTCTCTGTTTCTTGAACATTCTTGTCAAAAATCCAAAAGTTGGTAAGTTGGTGGTCACGTTTTCAAATTACATTAATGATGCCGGTTGCTTTTTTATTTATTTTTATCTATTTTAAAGAACCCCTTCGCTTTCAATTTCCATTCTATAAACAGGCCAGCGCCTGCTCAATCCCAAAGAATTTGGGAATTTTCTTTTACAAATGGCAAACGCAATTCGATTCTTTCAATTGAACACCGGAGCTAAGATACCCTCAGTTGGTCTCGGCACTTGGCAATCTGACCCCGGTGTTGTTGCTGATGCCGTTACCGCTGCTATTAAGGTACTTGCGCTTTAATTTCTCATCTTCTGTTGTTATTTGATTATTTGTTCTATAACATTTGTTTTTGGTTTTATACTCAGGCTGGGTACCGACATATTGATTGTGCTGCAATTTATGGCAATGAGAAGGAGGTGATTCTTCCATATGATTTCGTTTCATTTTTCCTCCCCTTTTTAGCTTTTATTGTGTTTGAGAGAGTTAATTTTTTATTTATTATTTAATTCATTTATGCAGATTGGTGCTGCACTTAAGAAGCTGTTTGATGATGGCGTAGTGAAGCGGGAGGAGTTATGGATCGCTTCCAAACTCTGGTAAGTGGCTATTTGATCTGTTTTAATTCTATATCTTGCTAATATAAAGTTGAGATTATCGGTTAAAAATGAAAATAAGTAAATGGATGATGTCATGATTATTTAGGCATTGTAAATAATGGTGTTGTGTACAGTCCGTAGTAGTAACAGAATCTATGAAATTTGTAATGATCTGCAGGTGTTCTGATTATGACCCAGAAGATGTTCCTGTCGCATTGAATAGAACTTTGCAGGATTTGCAGCTTGATTATCTTGATCTCTATTTGGTATTTTAATAACAGTTAAACCTTATAC
Organism: Excoecaria agallocha; assembly: GCA_037975025.1. Lineage (NCBI taxonomy): Eukaryota > Viridiplantae > Streptophyta > Magnoliopsida > Malpighiales > Euphorbiaceae > Excoecaria > Excoecaria agallocha. The sequence continues at coordinate 137,182 of JBBPFJ010000127.1, forward strand.
ATTTCTTTTCAACTCTGTCAAACAAGAATTATTTTCAACTGTTTGGAGTTTGAATTCATTTTTAATTGTATGGCTTTTGAAATGGATAATTTGATAGTCATGTGCGTTTCATCATGCCATTCATCAGAATTTTTCAGCTGCTGACTTTTTTTTTCTTCATTTTTTTCCAATGAAGATGCACTGGCCAGCCACCATGAAGAAGGGCTCAGTTGGGTTTAAGCCAGAGAACCTTTCGATCCCCGACATACCCAGCACATGGAAAGCTATGGAAGCACTTTACGATTCAGGCAAGGCTCGAGCTATTGGAGTTAGTAATTTCACTGCAGAGAAGCTTGGGGATCTGCTAGCAGTTGCTCGTGTTCCTCCTGCTGTTGACCAAGTGGAGTGTCACCCTGTATGGCAGCAGAAAAAGCTTCATGAATTTTGTAAATCCAAGGGAATTCATATAACTGTGAGTAATAAAAATATAGCTTCTTTCTTGTTATTGTGGATCTCAGATTTCTCAGTGTCTCCTGTCAAAGAAACAGCTCCTGCATGGTGAATGAAGTAATAATTTTACAAAATATAAGAAGATGCATTTAATATGTTTCTGTGTGGTTGAACACCCAATTCTATAATTATCAAATTTAGAATTGAAATTGTGGCATCGTATTTCTTTTTACCCAGGGGTATTCGCCATTAGGTTCACCAGGAACAGGAACTGTCAAGATTCAGGTTCTCAAAAATCCAATTCTTACAATGGTTGCTGAGAAATTAGGCAAGACTCCTGCACAAGTGGCTCTCCGATGGGGACTGCAGATGGGTCACAGTGTTCTGCCTAAGAGCACAAGTGAGGCCAGAATTAAGGAAAACTTTGATGTTTTTGATTGGTCTATTCCTGAAGACTCGTTTGCCAAGCTCTCTGAAATTGAACAGGCAAGTACTGGCATTTATTTATTCTAACTTGTGTTGCAATTTATGGTTATTTGTTAAAAATTTGGGAATTGCTCTGTTAAAAAATTGATTTCATGGCTGCTGTTTCGATATGTTACCATGTTGTGCATATGCAAGTGCTAGTTCATGAATTATATTTGCGGAATTTAGTGGTACAAGTAAGATGCAATTTAACTACATGTCATACATAAGGTATTCTTGATTCTATTAATGTTGTTTAATTTTGCAGACAAGACTAATTAGAGGCTCTGGATTTGTTCATGAAACTTTGGGCTACTACAAGACATTGGAAGAACTTTGGGATGGTGATCTGTAAGCGGGAATCAAATTTCTATAGCACTGAACTTCCCTTTTCTGGCTTCTTTTTTAGTTTAGTAAAATTCCAGATGTTAGTGTGCTTTCCATTTGGTGCTACGCTCAATATAGAGAGAGATACAGCCCAAGGAATTCAGGATACACATCAACCTTTTGGTGATCATTTGAAGTTCCTGGAATTTAGTGTGCTTGTGCTAGGGTACATCAGTTCTGTCTACAGTCGCTGCGCATTTGTTATAACAGTTTGAATTCTCAAATCATGATTTTTTCAGCTGATTCAAAAGCTTAAAAACTAAAAATGGCCTTAGTATATTTGCAATAGCTTTGTCCAAGGAATTAATGAAAATCCTCTCGAGCATCTCGTGGTTCAGGGTCAGAGGTATTATCATGTGAAATGATACTAGCAAATTTACTGTTTATTTAATTGAGCATATTTTATTTTTAATCGAGATTTTTCGGATAGGATCGTTTAATCTGACAAGTGCTTCAACCCGATTAAGAAATAATAGAAATCTCTGAAAATTTAGAAATATTAAAAAAAGACAAGAAATGTTTCTTCTAGCCGTCCGTTAAAAAAAATAAAATTGAGGTCGGAATGACAACAATGACTTGCGTGTGGAGAAGGTACCAAGCCATGGTTGTTTACAGCCAGCAGTAGATAAGAATTAACTCTTTAATCCAATAACAACGCTTATGACTCTGCTTTCGCTCCATGGTGGACGCTCATATGCGACCAAATGTGCTCATTTGGGGTTGTTAGGTTGGATCTCCTTCTTATCCAATATTTCCCATTTTCGCCCTTTAGACTTAGCTCTATCTTCAGAAATAATGATTCCGATTTGGATAGACAGTGTTATGAAGATTTTCTAACTGCAAGTCTTGCTTCGCATAAAAAGATGAAATATGATCTTTATAGCTAAGTTCAAATATTTGAAAAAAAAAAATGATAGTGTATTACGTTTTTGTATCACGAGGTTATAAGATGTCAAAATTTCTTTTCATAAATTATAAGATGGAAAATTTATTTTATTTTTTCTAACCAAACAATGGAGTGAAAATAAAAGTGAATAAATTTTACATTATGTTTTATCTTTTTTAAAATAAATACAATTTCTCTTATAAGTTACGCCAACCCGAACAAAGCCAACCATATCCTTGGCAGGCCACACATGGCTTTCTGCCAATTTGTTCTTTTTTTTTTTTTTTTTCCTTTGTTTGATCTATCAGTTGCTCGGTACCTTCTCTTTAATAATAATAATAATAGCAATAAAAAAGATTTATCAGTTCCACAGTAAACGTAGCTTATGGCCTTGTACGTCAACCGCTCCTGATAAATTCGGTCTATGCCATTTTCTATTTTGGTGTGAATCAAGAAATTAGGATTCAGAAATGGCAGAATCTATCAAATTCTTCAAGTTAAATGCAGGCGCCAAAATCCCCTCTGTTGGGTTGGGCACATGGAATGTTGCACCCAACCAAGTCTTCCAAGCAATCACTACTGCTCTTCAGGTTACTGCCTTTTTATTTTCTAAAAGAACCTTTTTTTTTATTTTTTTTTATTTTTAAACAAAACCATTTTCACTTTCAGATTGGATATCGGCACATTGATTGCGCTCAAATGTACGGGAACGAGAAAGAGGTGATATTGATTCTGTAAAACTATGAATCTTTATATTTTCTTTTAAACTGTGTTTGCTTGATTAGTTAAATTGCAATTATATTACAAATATTTACATATATGTTCCTGAATGTTTTCATCTTATTAGTTTTTCCGAACTTTCATACTCTTTAATAGATTTAGTTTTATGGTTTAAAGGTGTAATCTTGGTTTGTCTAAGAAATATGAAAGAAATCTGCTCGTTTCCGACTCTTCTTTCGTGTAAAGAAATAGATAAACCGCAGATTTGTTTATTTTTTTAAGATGACTAGATTTGTCTATATAGCTAAAATTTGGAGAATTTGTTTGTTGTGCAAAAAAAAAGAGAGTGCTAAGAAGAGAGAAATAAATAAATAAATTACTAACCGGTAAGAACAACCGGTGATGCAAGCGACTCGCGGCGAATGGCAGCGCATTACAGTGGTGAAGTGAGAAGAGAGTACAAACGGCATTCGAAGAGAGAGAAGAGGAATAAATGTTATTATCCAAAAAATGGATCGTTCAGTGTGTTTAGGGTGTGTATAAACAGGCTCAATTAAATAGTTATTATTCCCTTTGCCCTATTCAACTTTTAGTTGCGCTGAGAGTGCTGTGCTGTTGGCTGGACTTTAGTTCTTCAATTTGCACAATGGCCTAGAAAAATCTTGGCAGTCTATTACATGAAACTTTGATTTTCTTCCCTAATCTTGTCTTGTGCTTTGCATTAATTTTGGGCTGCACTTAGTTATTACAAAGCATTTGTACTTGTAAACTTTTGGGTCTTGATTTATTTTTAATTTGTATTTTCATGAACTTCATCGTGTTAATTTGTAGTTGTGCCGTCTAGGGAGTAATTTCCACCTTCTTCATCCTCCTAGAACTTGATAATTTTCTTTCTTTTCTTTTTTTCAATTTAAATCAGTTTCTTCATGCAGATTGGTTTTGCCTTGAATAAGGTTGTTGAAGATGGTTTAGTTAGACGTGAGGACTTGTGGATCACCTCCAAACTCTGGTATTGATTCTGTTTAGTTTCTGTGAAGAGATTCCTAGAACTTCTGACCTGACCCAGAGGGCTTGCTTGGGCTACGTGAGGCTAAGATTTTTGAACTAATACTCATATTTCAGAGCAATTTTCACATCTTCAGCTAGTAACTCACTTTTATCCTTTATCTCAATAATTATATGTAGGAACACTGATCATGCACCGGAAGATGTACCCCAATCATTGGACAGAACTTTGCATGACTTACAACTTGAATATGTTGATCTTTACTTGGTATGTATGTCAAAACTAACCTTTACTTTTGCATTTCATGCATATAACAATAAGTTTTTAGAACTATTGGACACAATCAATGCTCTCAATTTATCATAAATATATT